>PITA01004351.1:0-115920 GCA_004023965.1 Spilogale gracilis
AATTGTCTTTTTCTTCTTGATTTATTTTATTTACCATAATCCATTCCTTTCTAATTTTATCTTTTTTTAAAAGAGAACCCTCTTCTTATTTTTTTCCTTTTGCCCTTCTATTTCTTAGACTCTCTTGATTCTCTTGCCTATCTCATATCAATGGAAGATGCTTTAAAGCTTCAGAACTACTGTGTAGAATAACCAAAAACTCTATTATTTCCTCTTCAAAAATATTAACTCCACAAAAAGGTAGGAAATCTAGATTTAATATATCTAGATATAGGCACAAAGAGATACAAACCTTTTCCTTTTTCTGTAAACTCTGAAGTTTTCCTTATGAAGATATAATTTCTAACTTACCTCTTATGAGTAAAGATGCTCTAGAATGGAAATCACTGCACTGTATTGAAAGAATTCCATTTTTCTGCTAAATCAAAGCAACGTTTCCATTTGCCTTTGAAGACAGAGACCTCATCTACACAGTGATTCATCCCATGACCTTCAAAAAGAAAAAGTCAACTGCGTCACCTTGTAATTAAATGGGAGGCAGGAGAGAGTCTTATATACTACCTTGAAGGTCAGTAACCACAATAAAATAAACATTTTTATTAATGGATGTTTTTAAAAAGTTACAGGGACAAAATAGACATCGAATTGACAGTATCAAGAATAGTCTAGAACAGAAATTAAATTATATTAAAGAATGTTAAATCTGAAAATAAATACATTTCTCAGTTGAAACTGAAATTTTGCTGCTGGTAGGAACAGCTGTCACATGGGATCCAGAATCAGAACCTCCCTAGTTTAGCAATTGTGTTTTAGTCAGGGTTAAACTCCAAAGAAGACCATCAAAGCCATCTCTTGCTTTTCTGAATTGTTAGTCAATGTTTCCAGAACCAATGTAGATGGAGAACTGGTATATTTAAACAGATTTTTTAAATACCACATTTTACTTTAAAATTCAGACCTTCCAGTTGATACAATAACCTTTCTCAGATATAACATTGGGGATCTATTTTTAAGAAATGGTGTTGAGGTTTTGTTGTGAGTTCAGCTTTCAGTTTTTTAAAAAAATGTATTATGTGGTAACTTTATTACCTATTAATGTCAGGATCAGCTTGAGTCTGTCTTTGTGGCCAAAGATGACAACGTTTTCTGACCTGAGTTCTACTTAAACTAAAGTTAGTCTACACTTGCTGGAGAATCGAGGATAATTAAGGACTGATGGTTCTTTAGATGCTGCGATCAATACTCTTTTTGAATATGGGGGGATCTGAAGTCTTGCCTACCTGGAATGAGCATTGAAGGAGAGCAGGGACTTGATCAGACCTGGAATAGTCAAAGGCTCTGTGTCCTCTAACAGCATTCAGGATTAGTATCAGTAAGGAAGGGTGAGGGGATGTCCGCCAGTCAACATCCAGCAAGAACAGATGGCTCAAAAAGCAATTTAATATGAGGAATTAGTTACAGAGGCATTAAAAAAGCTAGAAGGCAGAGTAAGATGAGGTAACCCAGTTATTACAAACTCCAGGAAGTCACTTTCTCTGGGCTGGAGGACCAAGAGAGAAAATGGAGTATCCGAGCCTAACATTTTGGGGAGGGGCTGGGAACTGGCTAGAGCTGGTGGCGAACTCTGGAAGGAGCTGGGTCCCAGAGGGAAGGCCTGCCTGGAACCACCAACAAAACTAGCTTCTACAAAGATGGTGCTTGAAGCAAAGAGAGGGGAAAAAATCATTCTGGCCTCTTATCTCCTTCCATTCTGTCTCTGTACCTCCTACTCTCCAAACCTCACAGAAAACCCATTGGCAAGGAAACCTGGAGAATGTAATTTGCAGGAATCAGAACAGAGGAGGGGCAGGGAAGGGAAATGAGCATAAACCAAGAAATGACCCACTCATCATGGCTGTGGGAGGTATTGCCCAAAGAGTTCCCAGGCTAGAGTTTGGATACTGTGTACAATTTATCTACATGAGGGACATCCTTGAAAGATCGAAGATTAACTTCTTGGTTACCAAGATATAGGAGCCACAAGATTCCTGGTTGTTTCAAAGGGTGGAAAATAAAGGGTGGAAAATAAAGGGAAATTCTTCTTCCAATTGGGCAACAAGGTATGTGGTTCTTTCTGGAGCGGTTGGAGGTCAGCACCCAGAAGTTACAGTAGGAGAGGAGGGGACAGGGATGACTACCAGAGCAGGGGCAACATCCACAGAATGGAGCCACGCTAAGGTCTTGGCTGGAAGTGGTGCCGAAGAGTGAAAGATGAAGACAACAGAAATGTGAGAGGCTCATGTTTAGAAAGGCTTGCTTATGATGGATGGGATGATGCCAAGTCTGGTGCAGGAAAAGCAGCAGCATGCATCCCAGGCAAGTCTGAGGAAAGGATGCTGCGCAGGATTCCTGGACCTGTTAACAAAAAAATGGTAGTAGAACCAGCCTTTGGGAAGTAGAGGATAGTTACTGAAACCTGGGGAAATGAGGGCTCTATTATTAGAACACATGGCTATGGTGATAATAACAGAAGTAACCAATAATTGCTAGTGACTACTAGGTAATTGTGCTCTGGGCATAGTGCTAAGTACATTATCTTCTTTAATCCTGCCAACAATCTGTGGAGTAGATGTCCTTCTTATCCTCACTTTTCCTACCAGGGGAGGAAGGCCTACCATCAGGTCATGGAGTGTGGGGCTTCTGACTGCAGAGGGCTTCTGATTCAACCACTGTGCTATGCTCTCCCACTATGTAATCTTTGTGGTGTGATTATGTAGTTTCATTAATCTTAATATTGGCTATGCTTTTAGTTCTTTAAAGAGGTACATTCAGAAAAATTTCTAGGTCATGCACATTATGGAAAGGTTTAGTTTCTCGAGGGGTATGTATTACCAGGAAAAGAGAGACCTTTGTACACTGACACCCCCAGAAAGGGTATTTTGGCCCTGATTCAATCTGGCCAGGTGCCGTCCATCTAGTTATGCATCCAGCTTGACTTAGGCAGTAATTTGCCTCATTGAAGCAGCATACATACACAGCCTACTACTTGGAGCCCTCCTAAGAACAGAAACAAAAGCTCCTCTGCAGATGTGACTGAGCTGATGAAAAGCAAGGAAGTTTCTAGTTAAAGAGTACTGCCAAGCCTTTCTCATACCATCTGAACATATAATGCTGGGAAAGAAAACTTTCATGTCAGTTAATAGGATAAGCATTTCTTCCTGAGGAATCCAGTCTTCTGTAAAATGACTGAGAGATCGCAGAGATAAGCCCACATGCCTCAAACTTCATCCCTTCCTTATCTTAATGAAGCAGCGATTTGGAATTTCAGTTTCTGAAGCAAGTTGTAACATAAGCAGTCAAATTTCATCTGGCAGTAGAATGCTCTAGAACTGCTCTCCCTTTGGGGGGACAAAAGGACATGAAGAATTTTACTGTTCTTTATGCTAAAACATATATGAAAAATTATATGATATCTTAGTTCCTTGTGAGAGTAGTAGAGTCCCTCATTTGTCCAAACCTTGATCTTTAAGAATAAAGATTGTGAGATAGGATATAAAAATGTAAATTAAAAAATAGTAAATTAGACTGTATCACAATTAGTATATTTTGCTTTCTGAAAAAAAATCTTTAATAGAAAGCAAGCCACACACTGAAAGAAAATAATCAATAAATACCTACCAAAGAAAGGACTGATAATTCAGAATATGTAAGGACTAAAAAAAACCTCTAAAATGCAACAAATAAAAAACATGAAAGGGTGTGTAACATCATTAATCATTAGGGAAATGGAAACCATAAGCACAGTGAGGGATCATAGCACACCTATTAGAATGTCTAAAATAAAAAATCTGATAATCCTAAATCCTTCAATAACATGGAAAAAGTGGAACTCGTGTGTGTGGATTATAGGAAGGCACAAGTTTGCTGCCACTTTGGAAAACAGTATGGAAGGCTTTTTTCAAAAGTTATACATATGCTTACAGTGTGCTTACTGAGAGACCTGTCTGGAGTGCAATAGCACCCCTAAGCCTGATGAGATAGAGGGTAGGAGGTGGTATGGCAGGTGCGTGGAGTGTGTGAACATTTCACCACCACAGAAGGAACTCAAACTTTGTATTTTATCAACAGAGAATCAGTGCCATCCCTATGCATCAGTAACATTCTGTTTCTTTTATATCACGCTACTGACTATAGATGAAAAGAATGTAGAGTTTTTGTTTCAAAGTCTTAGTCAGAGAAGTTCTCAAATCACCTTACTGCCATCGTAGCCCAATATTATAATTTTTATGAGAGTTTGACATGTGAGTGGATCCTTACTGAGCATATTTAGTGTGAGATCATTTTATTGTGTACTTTGGGGAAAGAAATAAAAAAAATAAATGAAAACTTTAAGCTTATTTGGACTTTCATAATAATAACTCTAACTATTGCATCCTGACTCTGTGTTAAGAAAAAGTACTGAGTGCTGTGCATGGAACATCCCATTTATTCTTAACAACATCCCTATTGTCTCCATCTGATAAAAAAGGAAACTAAGGCACAGAACAGATGAACAACTTTCCCAAAGTCGCAATCAATAGGAGCAGAAAAGAAATCAAGATGTGTCCAACTCCAGTTCTAAAACCCAATCTATTGGTCATCATGTTGTCGGCCCTGCTGGCTACAATCTTGACCTTACTGCTCATTGCCTCTATATGTAGCCTTTTGGTTTTCTACTTGCTTAACAATTTTCCTTAGTAGTAAAATCTAAAAAGAGGAAGAAAAGAGATCACTATAACATCCACAAAGGTATAGGAGCCCAGTCAAATAATCGTCTTGTTAAAAATGGAAAATTAAAAAAACCCACACATTTAAAAGATGTACTGATGAGAAGATAAAACTGTTTGCTTAGGCTGATTCTCAGACAGCCCTGTCTCTTAAAATGCCAACATTAGAACAAAGGCTGACATTTGTTTATAGTCAATGAGATGATGGTGCCAAATGATACAGCCAGAGCTAGGAACCATCAAAAGAAATCTCACCCTCATCCCCTTCCTTCTGATCTAAATCTGAATAGACTTAAGAAAAATAAAAGCTAAGTGGGCAAAATTCTTGTTACTCTGACTCACTTTGGCAAGATAATTAAAGTTAAAAATTTTAATTTAAAATCAAAATAATTGAGATGAGCTTATTAAAACCTTTCTCACCTTCCAGCCACCTATTTTATCAGTGAAAAAAACCTTGGTCTTATGAAGCTAGGGTAAGGGCCTTATCTAATTCCTGGACACAACATGAGTCTGGAACACGGATGGCAGTACAAGGTTTCTAAAGGCATGGTAACTTCTAAGTAGTATAGGAAGGAAGGTTCTAGGGTTAGTTATCATCAGGCAAGCTAAGACTTGAAACCTCTTGTTTTTTTCCTCATTCTGAAACACTGCTTCTAGTTTAATTACTTGACTTTATTTAGATGACTTTACTCTTAAGCATCAGCACTTGTCTTTTCTCTATCTCTTCTGGTTTTTTAATTTGTTGAGCTTTGTATCATAGTCTGGGCTAGCATTTTACATAAAATACCTCATCACAATGACCTTTTTGCAGACAAAGAAACTGACATTCTGAGGGGTATTAAGTCTCTGCACATAATTACCACTATTAAGAACTGGTTGGAAATTAAACATGAGTCTGCTTTCTGTTCCCAAAAGTCCATGCTTATAACTCCTTTACCAGGGTTTCTGAGATTTTTTTCCCTAGACTCCAACCTCTAGCCATCTTATACTTCTGTTATACTTTCTCTCTTTAGGCAAATCCGTTTACATTTTAGAAGGTTAAGTTGTACTTCCTATTAGGTGTGGCTATGTTAGCATGGCATAATTAATTTTGAGTATGGCTTCTAGAGTCAGACCATCTGGATTCAGCTTCCAACTCCACCATACACTAGCTTGTGTAGGCTTGTGAGAACTTGTCCAGTTTGCCTGATCTTGTCAAAGCTTTGATTTCCTCAGTCATAATATAAGGATGATTGTGACACTGGGTAGTTGTGAGGTGAAGGAGATGAAGCATGGAGAGCATTTAACATTTGCCTGACTCATAGTAAGTGCTCAATAATCCTGTAGAGGGGGAACTCTTGAAATAATTGGGTCACAAGACTTGAGGTATCCTGGCAGTCTGAGCACAAACACTCTTGAATTCATGGGTTTGTAAAGATCACAAAACTACTACAACAATCTTTAGTCTTCAAACCTTTCATCTACATATTCTTGCTAAGTTAATCTGATCTTGAGTCTCCCTTGCTAAAAACCTTCCCCATCCTTGCAGAAGACCAAGGCAGAAGAGGCCAAGAGAAACCACCACAGCATGACAACCGACCGTTTTCTAATTGAATCTCAACATGTTCTTCTCACTTGACTACTTCACGTCATATAACCAATGTTTAAGCGAAGGTGAGCACCTCGATATGTTCAATATACATGATTTCTTTACTTTTTGTTCCTTCTGCATATCTGCATGTCCAAATCACCCTACTCTGAGGGCTGGGGCAAATGCCATTCTGTCCACATCCTTCCTGATCTCCTCACTGTGAGTATTTTCTCCTATAGTGCTACTTCTGAATCTTTAACAAAAAAAAAAACCTTTTGGAGTATACCTGACAATGTTATATTAGTCTTAAGCATACAACATAATAATTCAATGTCTCTATACATTATACTGTGCTCACCACAAGTGTAGCATTGTATAAAGCCACTATATAATGCTATTACAGTGCCATTGACTGTACACCATATGCTGTGCCTTTTATTCCCATGACTTGTTGATTCCATAATTAGAAGCCTGTATCTCTCACTTCCCTTCAGCAGTTTTACCCATCCCTCTACCCCCTTTCCCTCTGGTAACCCTCAGTTCTGTGTGTTAATAAGTCTGATTCTGCTTTTTATTTTCTTGTTCATTTGTTTTTTAGATTCCACATATGAGTGAAATCATACAGTATTTCTCTTTTTCAATCTGACTTATTCACTTAGCATAATATCTTCTAAATCCATCAGTGTTGTCACAAATGGCAGGATCCTATTCTTTTTTATGGCTTAATAATATTCCTATGCACCAGAATTACCTGCAGGGCTTATTACAGCACACATTACTGTACCCAATTCCAGAGTTCCTTACTCTGTAGGAATAGGTTAAGGGTTGAGGATTTACATTTCTAAGAACTTCCCAGGTAGGGCTGACGCGGTGAGTTCAGGAGATCTACTTTCATACCACTGTCCTAGAACATGTTAGCTCACAGCATTTGCCACCATTTACTTTACATTTCAGTGTAATGTGTCATACCTCTTATTAAAGAGTAAACTGCTTGAAAACAAGATCTGAAGCCATCAGTTTTTGTGCCTTTCTCTCATGAGCTTACCAAACAGAGGGGCCTTAATGTTGCTGTTTGGTTATGTGAATTTTAGTGGTACGGGAAGACTTTTCTAGTGTTGGAGTCCAAAGAAAGCGAAACACCCTAAATTCACAGATGCAGCCTATTTTAGCACCAAAGGAAAGTGAATAGCAGCATGAGAGGATGTGTATTTATTGAGGACTTGCTATTTGCTAGATGTTGACTGAAGTACTTAATTCTTATCACAACTCTTTGAAGGTAGACTCTAGTAGTATTCCCATTTCATGGGTAAACAGTGACCCTTTAATGATAAGTAATTCCCCCAAGGCCAGCTAGCTAGCAAGCAGTAGAACTGGGATCTAAACCTGTCGCTGTTTACAAATCTCAGCTCTTAAAGACCACATTCTCTGGCCTCTCACTAAATGATAAGGACCTGACACAGTAAGAGATTTTTCATTCTTGTAATTAGTGGGTAATAGTGGTCTCTTTTTAAAAGTGGATGGTAAATAGTTTAATTATTCAGTACATTTATGTATTTGACTTCATGTGATTTCTGCCCGTTATGGTCTAAATTTAAAAATACATAGGGCTTAATTTGAAATCTTGGGCAGAAGATCAAATTATCAAACTATATATAGGGAACGGTTAACCTCAATATCTTAGTCTCATTTGTCAGCACTAGGAATTATCATACACTTTTCATCAATTCAAAAATGGTGAAATTAAATTGCATGTAAGACACTGAAAAACCAGATTTGCCCAGCATAATTACATTGAGTGACAGAAAGAAAAATCAAAACAAAACAAACAAAAAGCAAATTGAGTAATTTAGAAAAAGCATTCCATAAATAAGCCTATTTGCTTCAAAATTATTTTAAGATTCTTGGTTGCTTTTCAGTTTTTATGACTTAGATTTAAAAATATAAATGGTTAGGTTCAAAGTGACTCATAAGAAACATCTATAATAAAATGCAAGAATATCCAAATAAAGCTGTTTTGAAGTAATAGTGGTTGTAGTTTTCTAGGCATTTTGATGTGGTTTTAAAGCACAAGGTTTTCTGGCTGCTTACGTTTTGGGCCATTTATAATTAAGAAAAATAAGTGTTTTAAAGGAAGAAAGGGATGGACAGTCTCTGCAGTGAGATTGTTTCACAGGGTAGGGGGCTGTGGACATTGTCCTCTTTGGTGATTAACCCAAGAAAGCAGAAGTAGCAGAAGAAAAGGTCTAGAAGAGTCCTGCAATTGGCAATCTGGTCTGAATATTTGTTAGTTAACTCCCCGAGCTGAAGACCATTACTTGATTGTTATTAGGGAAATATCCTGCTGTTAAGCTATTTCAAACAACAGTGAGTTTGCACTCTATTAAGAAGTGGATGAAAATTAGTAAAGTCCTTGGAGCTATATCTGATTATCCTTTAGAGTCCTCACACCCAAGATTCCAGAAAATTGTATGGGATTCCGGGGGCCATACTATTAAATTCCAAATTAATAAACCACTACCAATCCTGGTAGCTTGATTTTATCCAACAGTTTTATGAATACAATAAGAAAATTATTGTGGTAAAAGTAAAGTAACATTTTTCTTTCTGGCTTATGGTTTTTATTTTTTTAAAGGGATAATTGGTAGGTAATTAGCTATAAGGAGTAAGTTCAAATAAACATATTCAGTGAAATGTCAACTTGTGTAAGAGTAATAATCTTGGTTTAGAGTTATGAAAATTGAATAATACTCATTTTATGACAACAAGATAGGTTATATCGAAACACACTACAAATGTCACTACTTACTAAACAGTGGCTGTATCGACTTGAAGAGGCCCAGGGCTTCAGTGGTGTAATCCTCATAAGGAAAACACTCCGAATTGTCTTGTTTCCTACTCATAACTGGCAACATAAAATTTTCTGCACAATCTCTATTATAAATTATGCATTTTGTGCTATTCAATGAATATGAGGCAAAAAATTTCTTTTTAATTGATGTTTAGGAGAATCTAAACTTTTTTTTTTTCAAAACTCATGAATGTCTTTTAATAGGCAGGAGAATAGACCTCAGAATCTTTTACATAGACATGAGAATCTTTTTCTTGACAACCGTGGGTGAATGAAGTCAACTCCATATTGTTGGTTGGTTAAAGGAGATAGCACTTGATAAAGGGGAAGAAAAAAGCAAGATTAAGAAAGATGTCCCCAAGGAAGTTAGGAAGAGTGGCCTCAGGAAAAAGGTAGGATGCAGATCCTTCTAGATGGCTTGAACTTTGATAATACTTTTTTTCGGTTCCAAGACTGGACTCTCTATATTCTGTGTTTTTCTTGGAAACCCAGAATGTTAAGTTCTCTTTCCTTTATCTTTGTAGTCTTACTCTGACCTCAATTTCCCATCAGCATCAGGGTTCCTGGAGAACATAAATGTGTTGCTTCCCATGAAAGATAAATGTGAAATAAATCCTAAATGCATTTGGGCATTTTTGAAGTTCCAGATCTGCTGAACATTTACTTGTCAGTTAAAAAATAAGAAAACCAAGAAAACCTGGTTGGAAGTTCAGGCTGAGATTAGGCGATATGTTAAACATAGATCTATATATCTGTAGTTCACAAATACTATGACATTTATTCCCCCATGGCCCTCCAGGGCTTTTGAGATACTATTCCATTCACTATGGGTTAAAAATAATCTAACTAAATCATTTAATGCTCAAATACTTATATTGATCTGGAAAATTAGAAGTGATTTTAAATGAACCCTTATGCATGGAAAAAGAAATGAGAACATTATTACCTTTCTAAAACAGTAACTCCTGTCCACCAAAAAGTGAGGTAATTCAATCCATGTCAAGGTGCTCAGAGGACATCCTAAAATTCCCCGCATTGGAAATTCAACTTGTGAGCTCTTTGTTTTTGAGGTTTTTCAAAGTGCCAAGTACTTCATATAATATCTGTTAATTCTGAAAGCAAATTACTATTCCTACTTTATATAAGCTGAATCTCAGTACAGTGAGCTGAGAAGAGTAAGCAGAGTCTCAAGAGGCTGGGCAGGTAAGACATGATGGTCTTGGGTGTGGACCTAAGTCTGTCTAGTTCAAAAGCCCTGCTTTCTTCACACCCTGAGCATCTCCTGTGAACTAAGTGGAGAAGGCTCACAGCTAGATGTGTCTTTCAGCCTCATCAGGTGAAACAGAGTTTTAGGTCAATGGTTGCACTTTCCATTTTAACATCTCTCTGTGTGTAGTGGACTGACTCTACATACAAGTGAGCAAAGAAAATGTAGCTTCTTGATTTTCCTCCAGATCATTAAGCCTCCTAATAAACTCGACTCCACCAGATAGCAGGAGGGTGACAGACATGGAGGGACACACTAAATCAATCCAACTTGGTAAACTCAACTGTCTAAATAAAATAAGCATTCACTATAGATGACCCAATCATTTGTTTTAAATCTCAGTTTTTAGATTTGCTCCCACCCTCTGTCTTTCCATAATGGCTCTTGTTCAGGAACTCAATGTGTAACCTCATGACCTTGGAAAGATAGGGTGGGAGGCAGAGCATGCTCAGAGGAACATTTGTACCCATTATACTTTTCTCTGTCTCACCTAGATTCCTACTGGGTTTCTTGGGTGCCTGTTCTTGGGCACCTCTGGTATCTAATGCTGGTTATAGGCCTGGTGACCATCCAATTAGTTCTCATGACTCTAGCAGGACTCCCTTGTACACTCTAGTTTACTTTGTCTCATTACTTTCCAGCAGAATGGCTCAGATATGCTGTAGCTTTTATCTGGGCCCTGGCTAGAGGTGGAACACTTGGCTGCGTGCTCACTTCATACTCACCACAGCAGTCCTCCCAACCCTCCTCCCCTTCAAACTCTCCACTAAACCCCAGTGATTTCTGTTTGCTTCTGAGGCCACTAGGGAAATCTAAGAATACTTCTAACCTAAAAGGAGGAAGGGGTGGCCTGAGAGCTGCTGGCAGTGCTCTCTCTGCCTAAACCCAGTGTGTTGTCATTGTCTACTGCTTGTGTCCACCCCAGGGACTCACCCACACTGCAGGAATGCCCTATGCAGAGTCTCCTTCCAGAGGCCCCCCCAGAGCTTCTCTGGTTTGAGTCATCCCACCTACAGATCTTCCCTCTCAAGGCTGGAGGGAAGTGGAGCCATTAGTCTAAACCTTAAGCTACCTCTTTTCCTTCTGTAAGAATCAGGGTTAAGCATGAGTGATAGATGTGAATTTCTACCTCTTGTTTTGCTTTTATGGATGTTCCCTGACATCCTTTCATCTTCATTCAACTTCACCATTTTATTGGGCTCTAATGGTAGAACAGCTCAGGAAAATCCACTATATGGGAGGGGGGACTCCACACTGGTTTAGTGGTTTGAAAATACCGGCCAAGTTTCATGTGTGCACAAAGTTTTATATAAGAAATGATAGCTACCATGCTGAAACAGAAAAACCTTAATAAAAATAAATTTGGGGGGAAATAAAGGGAGGTTCTTGCTCCCTGAAGAATTTCTGTACAGTATTATCAAGTTTGTTTGCTGCCTTAGAGAAAGATATCCAATATTTAAAAATATTGTTAAGATTCCGGGCAGATTGGTTCTGAAACTTCCCATCAGTTTTGCCTTTCAGGCAGCGGGGTTCCAGCAGATACTGTGTCCTGGCATATTGCTTTAATCTAATAGCCCCTCTGCACATTTCACCATTCTTTGTATCCTAAATGATGCTGGCAAACATTATTAAAATGTATGTTCGAGGATTTGCTGGTTTTCTATTAGTTGTTTTACATTTGCACACCAATTAACATATACCTCTCTGGTTTGTTTAGAGGCTTTAATTTGCTAACATGCACCCAAAATTTCCAAGAAAGAGCTGGAGTGTCAAGCAGTGTTTTGAAAACTTGGTTAACTATATGATCCTTTCCTTTTCCTTTTCCTTTTTCTTTTTTAAAGATTTATTTCTTGAGAGAACGTGAGGGATGTGAGGGGCAGAAGGAGAGGGGGAGAGAGAGGCATAATCCTCAAGCACACTACCTACTGAACACAGAGCCCCATGCAGAGCTCCATCCCATGACCCTGAGATGACCCTGCTCATGACCTGAGCAGAAACCAAGAGTTGGCTGCCTAACTGAGCCATTCAAGTGCCCCAATAATCCTTTTCCTCCCTCCCTCCCTCCCTCCCTCCTTTCCTTCCTTCCTTCCTTCCTTCCTTCCTTCCTTCCTTCCTTCCTTCCTTCCTTCCCTTTCTTTCTCTCTCTCTTTTTCCTTCTCTCCCTCTCTCTCTTTCTCTTTTTGGTAAGAATTAGAAGGATGGAAACTATTTCTCATAAAGAAAGGTCAAGTAAATACTTTTTCATTTTGTTTTATTCCGTTTTGTTTTTCAAAGGGAAGAAAGGGGTGAGAGGTTACTTTCTAATAATGAAGACTTCTAATTTAAGAACAGCCTTAAACACTTTATCTTGTCAGTGGCAAATAAAATAAAGACATTTAGACTTCAACAAGCAGATGATTTTCCCTTAGAAATAAACTAATTCTTTCTGACCACCAGACAGGGGCAAATATGGTAATGGATCACTAAGGAAGACCCATGGAATCTGAGTCTCTAGAGATCTTTCATGTCTTTTGGACATTCAGTAGGTTTGGACATTCAGCTTGCTAAAGGTAGAGCACTATGCCAGATTGGACGAGCGCTAGCTCATCCCTGCTTGAACGTCTGCAGTTGACCCTGATCCTTCAGGGAGTGCTGCAGAAGGAGCCCCAACACCCATCTGAATCCCTGCAGGCTGCAGCAATCTCACCAGGACCTGACTGGGCTTGGGAGTGGAAATTCCCCATTCCTGTTTAAGGCCTTGATTCTTCCAATAGGTCACTTGGTTAGGCTAGACCAAAACATCTGAGCATTTGCTTGGTGACTGAGGGCTCCCCCAGCCAAGCGCCCTGGTTGGTTTTTGCACGTGGGTGACTGCTGCAGTAGCGTCCTCACCTTGGGGCTTCCTCACTCCCTGAGACTTTGTTCCGGTCGCGTTATGGAAATCATCCAGTGCTACACAATGTGTCCAAGTCACATGTTTTCCCAACAACGGTCACATCCTTTTGATTGTTTTCTACTTCTCTGACTTTGGGAAGTTCACCTTGCTGCACTGCCAAAATCTTTGCATTTAAGGAAAGGCTTTCAGGCTGGAGGGAAGTTTGGTCTCCTTTAGGGTAGAGTGGTCTGGCAACAAGAGCACACAGTCTCTGGATTATTGGCTTGTGGGCATGCTTCTGGAACTGAGTCCAGGTAATTTTGTCAAGGATAGAGATAATTTTCATGACCTATTAAAAGCAAGTAGTTTCTGGGATGGCTGAAAGTTTATTTATTGCTATCTTCCAGCCTTGTTTTTGAATTTTCAACCTTGCCTGGGTTAAATGGACTGAAGGAAATGGAACTTTACATCGTGGAGATCAGAGATGGCAGCTGTCACCCGTGTTTTTCTTGCCTGTGACCTAGAGATGTAAATGAACTTTTCTGGTAAATGAAATATATTTGGAATCAAAATGTGGGCCATCCTTAAACATGAATGAAATAAAATATGAAGAATAGACTAAAATCATTTGTTTAAATGACTGCTTTGAAAGTAGATTCATAGACAACAGAATTTTTAAAAACACATACTTTTATCTAATTTTGTATCATTTCTTAAAGAGATATGTGGTGTAATTCAATTCTTAGATTTTGAAATTTTTCTTTGTATACTTAAAGTATTTCAGAGGCAGGAAAATGATTTAAATAGTACTAAACAATACTGTTTTTTGCCTAGTACTTTTTTGTACAAAATACTATTTTGTACATAGTACTTTTTAGCTTATAAAACATTTTTGTGTAACTTGTTTATTTGATTATTCAACTCACACATTTAAATATTGTTCTGCAGCTTCTCTTAGTACACAAAATTAAATAAAAAGTGTTATTTCATTGAGCAAAGGCTATGATTGCCCCTCAGAATAGAAGAGCTACTTGGTGCTTTACACAAGATAAACAGTAACTGCTAAGTGATTGTAATCTTTTAGTAACTGCAACTCAATTTATAATAATTAACTCTATTCAATCCTTGAATTCATGTAGCATGCTTCCTTTCTTTAAAAAAAAGATTTTATTTATTTACTTACTCTTATTTACTTATTTGAGAGAGAGAGAGAGAATATAGGTGGCGGGGTAGAAGCAGGCTTCCCGCTGAGCAGGGAGCCCGATGCGGAACTCGACCCCAAGACCCTGGGATCATGACCTGAGCCGAAGGCTACTTAACCAACGGAGCCACCCAGGTGTCCTCACATAGCATAATTCCTGAAAAAGATTCCAATTTTACAAGTTTATATTAATACATTTATTCCCACAATGTTTCTCAGAACACAGGTTAGGCAGATTTTACTACTTCCATTTTATGGGTGGCAAAACCATCCTCAAGATCAGATAAGATGTGCAGAGCTGGTCAGTCAGGGTTGCCCCTCCTAAAGGCATCTTGTGCCACTACATCTCCCCAGTGGGTGAGACCATTCTCTGGGGCTCTTCACTCAGGTGTGCCCTCTGTGGAACTATCCCTTCTCCCCGACTCTTCCTTATTCTAGAATCCTACATTAAAAGTCTGCTCATTGTCTGGGTTTTTGGGGCCTTCTAAGCCCTTGGTTCAGTCTGTGGAGCCAAGAGTTGTTCATAGTTTTGTGTTTGACTCTACCTTATGACAGGCTCACTTTGCCTATACTAACCTCACACCAGTGAGGAAATGTAGTGTCCAAGGCAAAACAGGGATCTTTAAGAACTCCTGCCTCCTGGGACCTCCGTGTAAGTCCAGATCTGACTGATACCTTACCTGGTGTTCCAACCCTGGCAGGTTCTGTGTTTATTACATATTCATTTTATTGACAGGTATAAACACAAAAACAAAATAGAACACTCTAAATATGTGTGGCACTCACCATCAACCAGGGAATTGCTGAAAGCCCCCTTTAAGCATTTTATGATGGAGGTTTTCAAGTGACTTGGAGAGGACTTTGGCAATAGCAAATTTTTTCCCCCACTGCAGAGGGGTTATTATTAGCTCAGGTCTCTGGCTCATGGAGAAATATAAGTAAATGAACACTTTAGATACTCTTCCATGCCCAGTAGTCTCAGGAGAGCCTCACAATTAAAAAGTTCAATTTCCTTTATTCATTAAATGTCAATAAGTACCAGAGAGACAGGCATGTGTAATATTCATGCAAAACATCTTCCATTAATGGGCTCAGATGTGAAAAATAGGTCATTTTAGTAATTCTGATTTTTGATGCACAGGTGGCCCAGAATTCCACTTTCTGCTATTAAAATCTGTTCCATACCATGAAGGTTGTGCTATTAAACGTCATACAATAAAACATATCTATATGTCTGAATAGAGAGAGAGAGACAGAGAGGTTTAAAATGTGACAGAAGATGCATCATAATCTGAAGAAAATACATAAATTTGTAGTGCTATTGAGAGACCTAAGTATAAATTTCTTATCAGACAGCTATAGCCTATCTTCCCAAAGTATCCTGTTTCAAGAAAGTAAACTATTTGTCCAGAGGAGGAACATGTAGAGAATATTTCTCATTGGCTACCTTTTGGTTCCTCAAAAAGAGATGTGTTTTGTTTGCAAGACACAGATTAATTTATGTCTTCTCTGTGAATTCTAGAACTTTGCTCACCCTGCTCTAAACGTTGACATTTTTTATTTTCTCTAATACTTCTGAGTCTACCTTCCATTTCCTTCAGGCATGCCATTCTTGAAAACTGTTCACTCTCCAAGACTCACCTCAAATGGTATCTCATTCATTGGAACCTTTCCACCTTACCTAGGAGAAGCAGTGGTCTTATTCCACTTTTCCTTGAATCTTGTCCATGTCCTGGCTGCAATCATATTATCTAATTTTTATTAAGAGCTCACTCTGTGCCATGTAATATAAAAAGTGATTTACATGGATTCCCTTATTCAATTCTCCAACCCTCTCCAGTAAGATAGGTATTATCTAATTGTGTCAGAATACCATTAAACATTTGCCCAAGGTTTTACAGGTAGGAAGAGACCTAGTCTGGATTTGAACTCGGGTTCTCTGACTCTAAGGCACTCTAGGCACCATATTATGTATGTAATGGCAGATACTAAATTCATTTTATAGCAGTAGGCTTATGTGAGCTCATCCAATGTCATAGCTTCAAATACTATCTATAGGTTGTTTAGTCCTGAATTTATAACTTCTCTCAGAAGCCCAGGCTTATATTATCCCTGGTGTTTCTAATAGATATATAAAAATTAATGTCTCCAAGATAAAACTTCTGATCATCTTTCCCACATCTGGCCCTTCCATAGTCTTCCCCACATCTTGGATGATGATAACCATATCCACTCACTCTCAAAATCATAATTGAGTTCTTATTACCAATAACTGCGATTACTCCACAATCTCCATTTCATGCCCCCCAGTCTCTGACCAATCCTTCAACCTTGAGAGTTCACATATATGGTGCCCCAATTGTAACAGTCCTTCACTCCACAATTTATTAATCACTATCCTTCGTCCCTTTGGTATAGTCTTCCACTTTTTCCTCTGGCTTAAACTTCATGTTTAATTATTACAAACAATTCCTTGCATGCGTCCTTCTTTGCTCCTCTCCTGCTCTCAACTCACTTGTTAAAACTTTGACTTTGATTAAATCTAAATATCTACCACACAACCATGCTGACTCACCATAAATTCAAAAGTGAACCCTAAGTGGAACATAAATGGTCGGAGTTAATCATATGTTCTCACATGACTCAGATGACTATTTCCAACTTCATTCCTCGCTTCTCAAATTCCCAATATTTCCTCCCCTAGCCTTACTCTCAGCTGGTGACCTTGCTTCACTAAGAAAACTGAAACAGTTTAAAAAAGAACTTCCATAGACTCCCACCATCAGCCTGACCACCAATCAACATTTGTACCAATATCCTGTGCTTTATTGCCAGTTACATGAAATGGACTCTCCATACTCCTGTCTAAAGCAAACCCTCACACTTCTGTACCAGATCCTGTCCCCTCTTGCATAATTAAGGACATTATTTCAGGAATCCCATTTTTCCTTTCTTATATCAGCAGTGTTGCATTGTCTAGTGGACCTGTCATTCATGTGAGCACACAAACATGTTGCCATTTTCCCACGTAAAGAAGGGCTTCTTTTCATTCCATTTTATTCCTTCGTAACTACAGTCCTTTTCATTGCCCTACTTTGTAGCACAACTCCTTCAGTTCACACAGTCTCTGACTCCTTTCTTCTCTCTGCCTCTTAAACTCTTTCCTACCAGGTTTTTACCTTCACCTGTTACCTTCTCCTGTTAAGGTCACCAATGATTTTGCTAAACCTAATAGTCAATTTTAAGTCTGCATCTAACTACCTTATTTGACATTGTTGACTTTTTCCCTTTTATTTATACTCTCTTTTTACTTAGCCTCTAAGATGCACATCGATGCTTTTTCACCTTACATTCCTGGTTGGGACCGTTTAGTCTCTCTTGAGAGTAAATTATTTCCTCTTCAACCTTGTAATGATGGAATATCCCACAACTCAGTCCAAGATCCTCTTTTCTTATTTTTTTTAAGATTTTTATTTATTTGACAGAGAGAAACACAGCCAGAGAGGGAACACAAGCAGAGGGAGTGAGAGAGGGAGAAGCAGGCTTCCTGCCAAGCAGTGAGCCCGATGTGGGACTCGATCCCAGGTCTCCGAGATCATGACCTGAGCTGAAGGCAGTCGCTTAACCAACTGAGCCACACAGGCACCCCGATCCTCTTTTCTATATACAGTATTTTCCCTTGGTGATCTCATCTAGTCTCATGGCCTTTAATTATTATTTCTGGAAAAGGCTAACTCTCAAATTTATAGTATCATCTTAAATCTCTCTACCTCTAGATTCATATCCAAGCTGCCCACTCAGCATCATCACATGGACATTTAACAAACATCTTAAACTTTGTGTCTCAGTGTATAACCTTCTCTAGCTCAGGTAATGACGACTCCATTCTTCCAATTGTTTAGACCAAAAACCAAATAAACAAAAAAGTTGGAGTCATCTTTAATGGCTCTTTTTTCTCATATCACAGGTGCAATTCATCAGGAAATCCTAACGCATTTATGCTCAAAATACATCCAGAATCTGAACATTTTGCACTAACTCATTACCTACATTCTTGGCTGAGCCACTACTACTAAACAACTGTTTTTAAATTGTCTCCCCACAGTCTATAACCTGGTTTTAATACAGCAACAAGAGTGATCCTAATGAAGCTTAAGTCAGATTATATCAAGCCCTTCAAAACTTAGCATGACCCCTATTTCAATCAGAGTAAATACTAAAGTGCTTACAATGGCTTGTATGGCTCCCATGATCTAGACCCACGATTATCTTTGATACTCATATTCATTCTCCCCCTCCTACCCCTCACCCCAGTCACACTGTTTTCCTAACTGTTGCTTGAACACACCAAACATGCTCCTGCCTTCAGGCCTTTGCACTTGATCTCCCCTCTGTTTGGAATATTCTTTTTCTTGATATCATATAGGTAATATCTCTGTGTTTCAATTTTTTGTTCAAATTTGAACTACTGATTGAAAACTGTCCTCGCGACTCTATTTAAATTACACTTCCCCACCACCCAGCACTCCTCATTCCTATTACTTCATTCTTCTATTTTTTTTAGAATTGATTTTGAACTACTTAAAAAATTTTGGCTATAGTTGATCCACAGTGTTACATTGGGTATATGTACAAGATAGTGACTCAACTTCTCTATATGTTATGCTCTGCTCACCACAAGTGTAGCTACTCTTTGTCACCATGTAACACCATTATAATATGCTGTGTCTTTTTATAACTGTGACTTCCATTTTTCTTTTATTTTTTCCTATACAAAGTGTCACCTTTAGGGGTGTCTGGGTGCTAAATCAATTGATTAATTATCTGATTTCAGCTCAGGTCATGATCCCAGGGTCCTGGGATCCAGCCCCATGTCAGGCTGCCTGCTAAGCAGGCTCCCTGCTTCTCCTTTCCCCCTGCTCATGCTCTCTCTCTTGCTCTCTCTCTCTCTCAAATAAATAAATAAAAATTTTAAAAAATTTATTACCTCTAACATATCAGGTAATTTATATATTTAGTATGACTATAGTTTGTTTCCTATTTTCCCTGTTTTTAATGTAATTTCCTTGAGAGTGGAAATCTGGTTTATGCATTGAGATACTTCAAATGCCCAGACAGTGTTTACCAAGAACTCATTAAATATTTGCTGAGTGAATGAAAGAACGACTCCTTCCAGTTGCTTAGTACCAACTCTGGAGTCATTCTTCACTCCCGTCCTTTTCTCATACTGTGCAAATAAGTGAACATCAACTCTTATCAGCTCAATCTTCAAACTACATCCATAAATAGACCACTTTGTACCATCTTTATGCTATCACTCTTGTCAAACCACCGTCATATTTTTATTTCTCTGCTTCCACCTTTCCCTCTCTTTAATCTGTTCTTAACACAGAAGCCAAAGTGGGCCCCATAAAATGCAGTTAAAATCATGTCATGCTTCTGATCAAATCCTTGCAGTAAATGTAAATGACCACTTCAGCCCATAGAGCCTCACCACGGGCCCCCTGATACCTCTCTGACATCATGCTTCACTGCTTTCCTCCTTACTCACGAAGTCCAGCCACATCGTCTCCCTACCGGTCCTTGAAAATACAGCGAGGGAGGGTCCAATCTCAGAGACTTTGCTGGCCCTTCTCTTGTCTAATAAAGCTTTTTCCTTAGTAACCCTCCCGGTTCACATCTTCATCTTTCTGACCTTTTCTCAAGTATTTTTTTATGGGAACTTCCTAACTATCCTAGCATGTTTTCAACCCCATCACTAGAATCTCTACGCCTTTTCTTGCTCTATTTTTCTTTAGCCGTTACCACCTAACAACATACTATATGTTTTATTTATTTATTGTTATCTATCCTGTCTGACTAGACTATGCATTCCAGGAGGGCAGGGAGGCAGGGATTTTTGTTATCAGCTATATCCTGAGTATTTTGGATAGTGTGTGGCACAAAGGAGATATGGCTACTTGTTAAACAAATAAATGAAGGCTGGCGTGCCCTTGGTCATACCTGGTACCTCAGAAATGCTCAAAGGTACTTTTTGTATAAGTGAATGAGGGGAAAGGATAAAATCTTAAGGGTGTGAAAAATCATACCAACATAAGGAGTTCTCCAACTAACCTTAAGCTCCCAAATGAGGAAAAGACAAGCCATGTGAGTAACACATTGAAAACCATACCAGAATAAACATAAGACAATTAAAACTGACCTGCTTCTTCCCTCTTCTATAGTTTGCATGCAGATAGATTTTCATGACTGGGTCATGCTTCCAGTTATCTTGCCCTCGGTGTGACTATATGAAGAGCCACTGTGCTCTGACAGCTCACACTGGCTTCTGAGTTGGGGGAACAGGCCGAGGGCAATAGTGCTTTAGAAGAGTTTGAGGAACCAGCAAAAACTGCGACGACATGAACTCATTTTCTGTTCCTTCTTGTAAGAAAGCTATTTTGAAGCAGAAAAATATTCTTCATATGCATATAGAGTTTGAAATTTTCAATGATTAATGTGGGAAAGCAATACCAGTGCTATATTAGTATGTGGGCGACTGATACTGCTGTGTCTTGGGCATTATCAGAAACTGCAGTGAGAAGACCCCAAACACGTGTTGGCCATACTGTGCTACCTGATGGTGCCACCTAGGGGTCATGCTGGGCTTTGCGCCCGGATGAACCTCTGAGTTGCTGGGCATTTATTGAAGTTCCCTTACTTTTATTTACTAGGTGCTCAGTGATGTGCTTAAACATGAACCAACCCATAGTAGCTTTCCTCCAGAGGAACAGTCTGAATTTTAATGAGCAAATATGAAATCTAGTGAAAGCATTTTCTAATATGTCAAGAATTAGAAAACTCCTCCTGCTCCCCAAAGCACTTCACTGTAGTTGGGCAGGTTCTTATTTTAGCTTATCTAGATTTTTTTTCCTAACCATTTATGAAATAAGTAAGTCCATCATTACATTTACAGAATGGAAGCACAGCTAAGGAGCAAGACTTACCCTGTACCACCCAGAAGCTCCATGGTGTTATCTGTGCAGGACCTCGAATGACCCAATTACATTTTGGCTGAGATGAACCAAATCTCTCCAAATCAGTTTATAAGCTGAGAATTCGAATTTCTGCCTTAACACAGGCTATAAATATTATAAAAATATTATACATAAACATTATAATCTTGAAATGTTACCTCAAAGTCATGTCTCCATAGAGAATAAGCATGCACACAACAAAACACTAAAATTGAAGAAGGAAACTGCTACAGACTCTGAAATGGAGAAAATTTTACAGCCATACTTTACTTCATCATTTTTTCCTTGTGGAAAACAGTCTTCTCTTCCCACTCTGAGGACCAGAAACTGGTGTTCACATCTTCCTGACTACAGAGGAAGCTACAGGACTCAGTGAAAAAGGAGCTGTGCCTCTTCTTAGCCTCCAAGGCGCTTTCCCACAGGCTCCCTCACTCCTGTTTTTATTCCCATGATGGGCCTTCTGCACTTATTGCTGGCATATCTATGTTCTTTGATGATTAACCCAGTGGGTTCATTTTTAATTTCTTTGGAGATGAACAGAGTAAGTAAGCATCTTTCCTTTATTAATGTGTCCCAGGCCTTTCCCTCATTTCATGCAACTATTTTCATCTCTAAATTTCTGTTTAATTTTCAAAGAGTTGAGTATATATTCAAATGAGAATACATAGTGTATGTGTGTGTGTATAATCTCATACATGAATGTCCTTAGAGGGTTTCTGTGTATCTGTAAGGTGAAAATATTTAAAAAGAGATATATTAAATATATCTCAACTAGAAGATTGTAATGCATTAATGGTTTCTGAGAAATAGGAACAGTATCATCAATAAAAGAATAAATGGCTGCTTCCACGATATGTCCTAATTGTCCTCAATTATCTTCTTCCAAGTCCTAAAGCCTTCTTCTAAGGTACTGACTTTCGCTTTGTTCTGGCATGACATTCCCATCATAGTAGTTTCTCCTGCAGGATAATATTGGTGTTACTATTTTTAAGAACCGTGATAACAACGATGACATCTGTATAGTTTGATACAGTACTGTGACATTGCCCTACTATTCCACCCCTGAAGTGGATATATGCAACCGAAAGGTGAGGATGAAGTCTCACGAGGTCACCTTTCTTAGTCCACAGCCGTATCTCATTTAATAAGTGAGGGAGGTCTTGGGCTTCATGTCAATGAGCGGAAATAACAGTCTGACTCTGAAAGGGTGAATAGGAAAAGAGAGAGAAGTTTGATAGGTGGTTACAGCTAACCTGGAATGCCATATTAAGGAGTAAACCTACAGGAACTATGCTCCAGGGCACGGACAGGGATGAAAAGGTGTGTTAAGACAAAAAGAGAGAATGTGTCAATAAATATAAGCTTCCTTTATATCTCTCTTTCTTCCTCTTTCTCTCCACCCTCTTCTCCCTTTTTCCCTCCTCCTTTTTGCAAGGAGGCTCTAGTATGTTTTAGGAAACTAGGACATTTCCAATTATCAATTTATTTATGGATCCTTTCCTAAAATTTGTCCGGTAATAAAGTCTTCTGTCCTTCTACATCTGAGGCTAACATGAAGGTAAAGTTCAGTTATTGGCCTGAACAGCCATTAGTAGAGAGTACTATCATGGTCACTATCTAGTTACTTACCTTTCTTATTAACTCTATTAATTAATTAATTATTTATTTATTTGAGAGGGAAAGGGGGGGCAGAGGGAAAGAAGCAGTCTCCTCCCTGAGTGTGGAGCCTGACATGGGGCTGGGTCACAAGACCCTGAGATTTTTACATGAGTTGAAAATCTTAACACCCAGGTGCTCCAACCCTATCTTTTGTTTGAGCATTTATTTTCTTTCCATATTCCTCTCTTCCTCTTCCTTTAATTAAGCCAAAATATAACTGCTCCATGGAAAATATAATGAAATTTGAAAGATTAGAAGGATAACACTAAAAAAATCAAAGTAGAGAAAACTCAGCTTACTGGGTTAAATTTGCATATTAATTTATTTGGGATAAAAGAAAAATACATATGCAACAATGAAAGTGTACAATGGAGATTTTATCAGAATTTCACAGAACCTGAAATTGATGACAATAACATTTAAGATTTTAAGACGGCAGTAAGTTTAGAATGAGACCCTACCTAGTCAGTCACTTATGACTGAATTCTGCATTTTCATAACTAAAATGAAGAGTCTTAAAGCATCAGTAGGAAAACTCAACCTTCCTCTTTTTCCTTGTGTTTGTATACACCAGCTTTTCATTTCTGTCTTCAAATAGGAGCTCCAAAGAGATTGAGATGCATGGCTAGGAATAAAAACTAGGCCTATGTGTTGATCACCCTGACATGGTATTAGGTAGTACTTGGGAGGCCTGTTTCGTTTTTACTTTCAACTGATGGTGGAGCTGCGAAACAGAAAAAGAAGTATAAAGCATAATTAAAGATTGAACTTTTACCTTTAATGTTTCAGTAAGAAGAAAATAAAAACTTTTGAAATGAAAAATTGACCTATTTCTAATTGCACAAAAAAGACTTTCTTCTATTCAATGTAGAAAAGGGTCAACTTTCAGCTACTAAAATAAATCTTTTATCTACTGTTATATTTGCTATAATTAACAACTAACATGGATGTGAAGGAAAATTTTAAAGATTTTCCTGATTTCTTTGAAAAAATGGGCTCTGTAGAGACATTGAAAAGAAAATCATAGTCTATGTACAGGTTGCCTCACTTGAGTGCACTCTCTAGAGCTTGCACTTAAAAATAGTGCCCACATGATCAGGAATGATGACATCCATACAGAGCTATGTTCATCGATTTTTTTTAAATTAAATTGCTAAGAGGTTTCTGAAAATTCTGTTTCATCAAATTTAAACTTACAGTTAAATTAAACTCACAACTAAAAAGGAAATAACACTAAAGAACATGCCAATAAAGAAATACTGTATTAACAGTGCCAAAAGAAAAATCTTTTCAGATAGTCTAGTGAAAGTAAAAATGCCAGAGGTTATCGTACCTGTCAGGTTGTAAGTCAGTCATGAGCTCCTGGGAGAAAGAAATTTCCCCTGATGCAAGATCAGAGTTGTTATTGCTGGCTCGCATTTCCTGTCTTAGAAATAGGTTCATTCGGCACCAGCAAAGAGGGAATAGAGATTCTGTCTGGTGAACTCATATTTGAAATGTAAGAGACTGAGGCCTTAAGGAGAGTGAACTGAGAAAAGAGAGAAAGATGGGTAAATGGTGGTAGTGGGTGAGAGATTTTGCTGTTTATTCTGGTTGGTCTCTATCTGCATTCACTGCCTCTCTGGGTAGGTTAGAGAATAGTTTCATGTTGTCTGTTTCACTTCATAGTTATTGGACTCTTGGAGGGCATTCTGGAATATTGCTTTTCTTTATGATCTTTCATCCTTCCTATAAATAGGGATTTCTAAGAGGAGATAGTTTATTTGTTTCCTCTAGGTTTCAAGACATGGAAGCTGAGATTCTCCCTTCCTTCCAGGGAGGGTATCAGTCTGGATAGGAAAAAAAACCATCAAGTTTGGAAGCCATATAACGTCAAGACTGAGTTTCTTCTGGTTGGCAGTTAAGTTTGCATAAGTTCTTAAGTTCTAGAATTAAGTTCTTCATCTAAAAATTTAGTTAGTAGTTCCTTCCTCATAGGATATTGTAAGAATGAAAGAAATAAAATATATAAAATGACTAGCAGTTGTTAATGTGTGATTCACATTGGTTTCTCCCAGAAGGTAAACCTGTCACAAATATAAATCACTATAAAAGGTTCATAAAAACTTTCTTAATGTTTGAAGAGAAAGGCTTTGTATTTGGGCAGAGGAGTTGTTGTATTTGAAGATATTTTGAAAATGTTTCCATATTTAAAATGTTTCCTTAGTCCTAAAATGTGTATGTTTCAGATTAATTTTTTATATGGTAAATCTGAGGGGCGCCTGGGTGGCTCAGTCAGTTGACCTTCTGCCTTCAGTTCAAGTCATGAACCCAGGGTCCTGGGATAGAGTCCTGCATTGGGCTCCTTGCTCAGTGGGGAACCTGTTTCTCCCTCTTCTTCTGCCCCTCCCACACACTTACACAAACTCTCTCCCTCTCACTCACTCTCACTCTCTATCTCAAATAAATAAAATCTTTAAAAAATTCTCCTCTCATTAAAAACTAAATAAATAAAATACTGTAAATACAATAGGTAATTGTTAAGAGTACAAAATGTAAAGTGGAAGAGAAGTGTGTTGCGTTCCTGAAACAGTTAAACAAACAAACAAACCTCAAGTTCTCTTAGAGAAGGAAAGGGTTATGAGATGTAGTCCAGAGCCACATCTTGGGAGATATCCTTTTGCAGACAGATATCCTTTTAAGCGTCTGCTCTGAGGCAGTTTCAGGAAGAACCCAATAAATGCTCTTCCTGCCCTAACGAGGCTTACAGTCAGTGGAGAAACCAAAACCAATGGAATGATTAAGGCAGCATAAAATTCCAAGTTCAGGGTGCCATAAGTGGTGGCCAGGCAGTTTTGCACTGAAGATGTTAGGGAGTAGCTACGTTGGCGGCAGTATATTTGTATGAGCAACAGTTAGAGCCATAGAAAAATGGTTGAAGTGACTCGGTTTATGCCTGGCCTTGAAGCAACTGCATTTGAGAGACTAAAAAATCTCTATAATATATTGACTGATGCAGACCTTGTGAGGTCTGGAGGAGCATGAGAGAGTGGAGGAGGTGTAGGGAGGAAGAGGGGAGGAAAATTGAAGGATTAGGGAAAGAAGGAGAAGAGGAAGAGGAGAAGGAGAAGGGAGGATCTGAACAAGATCAGAACTATGATTGCTTTCCCTGGCTTTGGAAGGAAGTTTAGAGGAAATACCAAAATCCACACTATTTGCTATTTATGGACAGGGATAGCCAATATTCCACCAGGATTGGTGGGAATTGGATAGTAATCTCTCTTCCTTTCTTACCTCTGCTGGGCTTATGGTGACATCCAGTTATAAAAGTTCTCTGTCCCTCTGAGGATATGAGAAGATTTCCCTTAAATAATTTAAAATTAAAATCATGGAAAACCAGGTTCTCACAATTCTCATTAAGGGATCATAAGCAGAGGCTATGCAAATGTTCCATGATTTCTTTCTATGATGCGGTGACATTGCCTGTTTCCTGGAGGGGATTCACACCATCTTTGATTTAAGAACAATAGACAATAGTTACTGTGGATGAATTCTACCTGCTTTTCTGAGAAAGGGAAATCTTAACCTGGTGACATATGAAGAACTGAGGCCCAAGAGAGAGTTTTTCCTAGTCTTTCACCACAGGTACAATCTCAGCTAAATCTCCCTATGGTTATCATCAGCATTGGTGTTCATCAATGTATCCCAACACCTAGCACATTAGCTACATGAATGGATGAATTAAAATATCCCCTTTTGAATATTAAGTGTTTAATCACTATATTGTACACCTGAAACTAATATTATACTGTATGTTAACTGATCGGAATTTAAGTAAAATTTTTTTAAAAAGTACTTGATTAAATGGCTCTGAGTGGCTTTTTTTTTTTTAATATAATGATTTGGGGATGCTGCTATTCCAGAAGACTCCCTTTTTACTGATTATGATATAAATAAATAGTTTTTCCTTACTGTTAGGAAAAAGAATGAGTATAAATTACATTTATTAAACATTCTTTTAAAGTAAATCTCCCCTAGAGAGATGTACACTTTCCTCAAGGGATAAAATCTCCATCATTACAAAAAATGGCACAGAAAATATTTCCAAAATTTGTAGGAGAAATCTTTATCTACAAACTGAGCCTTCCGGCTGCTTGTTATTTCATCTAAGGAAGGGAAAGGGCCTGCCTGTTAAGCTCACTTGAAATGAGGTGCTGGAGGTATGATTGGATGTGATCGCAACAGCCATTTCTGTTCTGAAAGAGGTGATGGAAGGGGTCAGAATTACTTCCCTCACTTCTAGGGAGAATATCTGGAGTCCTGCCTTGAGGAAGGTGGACATCAGATGATCTCAGACATGAGAGAAAAGAAGGATTACCCGCATGATAGGGTTGAAATCAATGTGTTAATGCACAAGAGCAGATTGGTCTTGTTTTGAAAATGAATTTTTTAAAAGATTTTATGTACTTATTTGACAGCGAGAAACACAGCCAGAGAGGGAACACAAGCAGGGGGGTCGGAGAGGGAGAAGCAGGCTTCCCGCTGAGCAGGGAGCCCCATGCATGACTTGATTCGGGACTCTGAGATCATGACCTGCAGACACTTAACCACTGAGCCACACAGGTGCCCCTGAAAAGGAATTTTTTTTAAGTATCAGAATAAAATTATTGAACTCTGGATCTCTTAGTGTTCTAGAAACTTCTACTTTATTTATATTTCAAGAAATCCCAAAAAGAGCCTAGTCTAGAGGAGGGACTTTTTCTGAATTGGCAGGTGAAAGAAGAGATCTGGATGGTGAGTCTGCTCCATTCTGGATACTTCATATATGAAGGAAGGGTGGCTAGTTATAAAATGAGTCTCCTTAATTCCATATAAGGAAACTTAAAAACTTGATTAGCTATCTTGTCACTCTGCAGAGTCATAATCAGCCTCGACTTTTGGAAGGATGGATGAGCTTACTGGATACTATTTTGAGGACTGTTTTTTGTCATGAAGGGAGAGAAATTCATAAAAAGCTATAAAGTGAAGAGGTTCTGTATCTTCAAACAGGAGAAGTGACTTTGAGTCTCCTAATGTTTTTTGGGGTAACATGATTCAGCCAAAACACAAAGCATGTGTCTCTGGTTCTCAGTAGTCTCCTGCAGACATGGTCACCACACATCTCTACTGGAATTCCCCAGGACAGGCCACAGCACCAGGGCCCAATAAATGATGCAAGACAGAAACTAGGGTGTTTCTTTGACTTCTCCCTTTTTCTTAGCTTCCCCGCACTAACAGCTGAGCTCAATCCATCCCTCAGGCTTGTTAACTCTGCCTCCTCATATTTCCTGAACATACTGCCATATATGTCTTTACCTTCTTTAGGGTTTTCTCAATCAAGCTACTGGATTTGTAGGTTGTGCCCTTCCAATTTATTCTTTACCTTGTATTCAAAAAGCACTTTCAAATTGGAGGTCTCATTTTGCCACATTCTTATTCAAAACATTTCCCTATCTTCTCACTGAATAGAGGATAATACTCTAACTTCCTAATACAACATGCAAGACCTGTCAGGACCTACCCCTGAAGACTTTCTCAGTCCCTTCTGAACTATGTACAGACCACAAAGCTTTACCTTTCTGTCACCTTGGGGTCTGCACTAGCCACATCCTCCATCTAGAACGCACTTCTGCCTTCTGATTTGCTCCCACCTTCCTTCAGGTAGAGTTTACATGTTGATATTTTTGCAAAGTCTTAACTAACTCCAGGGAATGCCCCACAATGTGCACCTTGAAACTGGGTGCTATTACAATTTTCACTTCACATTTTAACTGCTTATTGGAAGTTTCTACCAGAGATATAAATTTATTGAGAGCAAAGATTGACCCATATGCTCTATTTTCTACAAAGCACCAGGGACATTATAGGACCTCAGTCAATATTTGTTGAACATATAAATTTACACTACTCTGGATCAAGGCTGAAGTTATTGATTTCCTCTATAGTCTCCAGAAAGGTAAAAGCAACAGATGGTCCATGAGGACTTTTCCAGCTCTGAGATTTCAGGAGTATATGAGAGCACTTGGTGTCTTAATCAGAGGAGAGCTACCACTGAGTTCAGAAAAAGAAAGAAAGGGGAATTGACGAAGGAAAATTTCTTCTACTTGACAATTTTGCTCAGACCAAAGTTTCATGTAGTTTAATTTCAATGTCTTTTATGCTATTGATAACTTTATGCTGACCTGTGTTGAAATACTGGCATAAGAAACCCCTGGTTTGGATCTTTAACAAAATCCTTTAAAAAATGCATTTTAGCTATCCTCACATGCCCACCATCTCAATCTTAAATCCCTTAACAGAAGGAGGCAGAGGAAACCTTTTCTGAGTTTGCTGAAGATAAGATTCAGTTGATCTCTCCTAACATAATTTTGATTCTTGAAGTTGATATAATACTTCTGTCCATTAAGTGATCAAGATTTTCCTTTACTAGTCAATTTAGAAAGTTGGTCCTATAAACATAGATGAATATTAAATTTCCAAATGGTATCTATTTTGTAATTTGCTTATTATTTTAAAATTACATGTATCTATAAGGTGGTTGTCAATTTCCCATAATTATGATATCTTTTTAAAGCAATGTTAAATTAGAATGGCAATAGTTTCCTTAATTTTGATGTTTAAAACACTTGAGTTGTGTACCCTGAAACTAGAGCCATTCAGATTCAATATTTGGAGAGTAATTTGATGTTTGTAGAAAGAGTATGGGAACCCAAGGTAGTGTGTTGCTGACATCATTTGATGAATATTTGGGAAAATATGAGCAAAGGAAAATTCTAGATAATGCTTATAAACTTCATCATCTTATTTAGAAAAAAAACCCCACCTTATATTTGACTTTTTTCTCAGACCAGCCCTTAATGGAAGAAAAAATCTGTAAGTACTGTTTGGTTAATGACTAAAAGAAAGCTTAAATTTAAAAAGATGTCTTTAAATCTATTATATAAGACTGTTTTATGTGGAAGCACAGAGAGAAGATTTTTATATGTGTCAATAATTAGAATTCAGTGGAGCATTTAGAACCTGTCTGTATGTATTTGAGCTTTCCCTATAGGAACAACCCCACATTAGCTGACAGCAGGAGTGTGAAACTCTCAGAAATGGTATCTCTGGTTTATACATCAAAAAAATTCGAAGGAAACCTGGGTGGCTCAGTTGGTTAAGCCACTGCCTTTGGCTCAGGTCATTCCTGGGATCGAGTACCACATCGGGCTCCCAGCTCTGTGGGGAGTCTGCTTCTCCCTCTGACCTTCTCCTCTCTCACGTTCCCTTTCTCTCTCTCTCTCTCTCTCTCTCTCTCTCTCTCTCTCTCTCTCTCAAATAAATAAATAAAATCTTTTTTAAAAATTCAAGAAAATTCAACAGCTAAGGTTGGATGCTGGTGATCCTGGAAAGGCAGGCACCAATAACAAAGGCAAGAAGTGTGAGAGCCTGGGCTTTCACCCTACTGACTGAACTTGCATCTCAGCACTGCTATTTACAAGTTCCATGACTGTGGTCTCATCTATTCACTTCTTGAGTCTTAGACTTCCTGATGGTAAAATGCGTGCTCATATACCAGCCTTAAAGAGCTGTGGTTAAACAGCAAGAAAAAGTGCTTTTAAATGTACCAGATCTATAAAAAAATTTCCCTTTCTTTCTTGCTTTCTCTTTCTACTGATCACTGTGGATTTCACTTGCTATATGAGTTCTACTCTCTTGCATTGGGATCCCCCCTCCAGGAAACCCCTTTCCTGTGGCCTCCTGCTCTAACTCAAGGTGGAGTGGATACCCCCAACGGATTGCAACCCGTGGGCCAAGACATACTCAGAGGCTGGGTCACTGGTGGGAAAGGCTCAGGAGTCACCCATAGAAATGCACCTTGGCACTGGCAGTCTAGGGTAGGTAAGCCTGATGCTATGTCCTGCCTGGAGACACCACACAATGAATGTGTGATCCTGTCCCTTCTTACATGTGTTTGAAACATGCTGGCCTCCAGTTGCCTGAGAACAGTCCAATCAGTTAGCATGAGGAGGTGGAGGTTTGCAGGGAGAGATGCCAGGCAGGGATCCAGTGCCCACAGTGGGTGAGTGCTTGGCTAAGAACCAGAGAGGGAAAGAGGTAGCTGGAGATCGGACTACACATGAGCTGAGGCTCCAAAGCCCCCACATTTGCTCCATTGACCCACAGACTTCACTTTCAAAACACAAAGTCACAACTAAAATTATTACGCTTTTCACAATGACTTTTGCAGAATATTTATACCCAGGGCTCTTAATACAGGTACCTGTGTGACTATACTGGTTACACATCCATAAGCTTGACTCAGGGGTTGAATGTGACAATACTCTAAAGCTCCTGACACAGAAAAGACAGTATAGAGCCATCTTCAGAACAATGCAGGTCAAGGTGAACATGATATTGTAATTAAATAGTTTGTAGAGTTAAAAATAAATTTAGGGCGCCTGGGTGGCTCAGTGGGTTAAAGCCTCTGCCTTTGGCTCAGAGTCCTGGGATCGAGGCCCACATTGGCTCTCTGCTTGGCAGGGAGCCTGCTTCCTCCTCTCTCTCTGCCTGCCTCTCTGCCTACTTGTGATCTCTCACTCCGTCAAATAAATAAATAAAATCTTTAAAAAAATAAATAAATTTAAAGCACTAAAATATTTTAAGCCTTATCTTCATCAAGACTCTTCTACTCATGATGCAGATGTCTTAGTGAAGGGCTCATGGCTGGACTACCCGAAATGAAAACACTCACTGGCTACAGTACACAACAGGAGAAACATCTTCCAGCAATGTCTTAGGACTTCTCTAGGTATCCAGATGCCACCTGTAACGTCAGAACTCTGTTTAAATAATTTTTACACGAGTCAGCATAAAAGCAGAGTAAAAGAGCTTAATTTGGTCTTGCAATGTGAATGAGGTATAACTGGAAATTTCATTGAGGGGAGTGGGAGGCAGCATGAGGATGGATTATAAAGTCTGTTTGGGATTCCATCAAGACTGTAAAGGAGTTATTGGCACAAGTGTTTAAACAGCCTGTCAAAATATCTCTGGGGATGAGGACACTCATTTGGTTAGGATGACAGTCACAGAAATCTGGGGAAGTGAGGACTGCTAGATAGTAACTGCCAACTCCATAATGATGTGTCTATGCTCAGAACCAGAGGAGGGATGGTGACCAGGTCCTAGGTGATGAATCTCTTGAGGGAATATTTGGATTACCACATAACTTCCTAATGGTGTCCTGCAAGCTATGGACTGGACTGGAAGAGATTATGCTGAGTGAAATAAGGCTGATCTTTTTAAAAGAGAAATATCATGTCACTACCTTGTTTGAAATATATTGGCTTTCAGTTGCCTGAGACTGGTCTAAACTCTTTAATTGAGTAAAAGGCCTTTCACAATCTGACTTTGCTTACCTCCGCACTCCTCTCCACACTCTATAATCCTCTAATGAACTTCCCTCTCTCTTCTTGGGTCCTACATCTTAGGAACATTTTCTTCTCCACCACCCTCCCTTTCTCTGTGACTCCTCGCAGGTACTTTAATTTTTAACTTGAACACAACTTCCTCAGGGAGAGAGGCCTTCCGCTATCCTGGGTAGTGTGAGTGCTTCCCCTCTATGCTCCAACTGCCTGGAAGTCTCTAATGAGAGCACTTTCATGTTGTCTCATTTGTGTTGCAGGGAATGGGAATTACATTCATCCTGATCATCTTTTTATCCTCACCTTCTGGAGTTTGACATATAGTGGGTGTTCAGTAACTACTGGTAAAATAAATGAGTGACAAATGCTTTTTTCCTGTAGCATAAGGAGCAGAGAGAAGCTCAGTGTCTACATATCACTAAAGCACCTATCTACGTGTCTAGCACTGTACTAGGTAGGGGGACATACTAGAGAACTGTGTGACATGAGTGTGGGTATAGTCCTTTTCCCAAGCTGGGCTGTCACCAAGGCTATAGATCTTGGGCTGTTCTAGTTGTCAGATGTTGGGACTTAGAATCGCAGGTGTATTTTAAGAGAGCTGCATGAATTAAGCTCCAAATAAACAGTGCATACACAAAGCAAGAGTCAAAAAACAGATTAAGGGAATAGCTCTGGATGTGCTCATTATGCTTGTTGGGTGAATCTCCTTTTTCATGTCTCTCCAAGCTAGTGATAATTTCTGAAATTTCTTCCCAGGCATTCTGAGAAGGCATTTTGGGAAAAGACTGTAGAGTTAAAGAACTGCTTCGCAGATGTGGCTTTCATACTGACACACCTAATTGTAATCCCCTTGTGGGAGAACAGTGACAACAGAGTGAAGGGTTTGGTTGGCTCTGATTAAGGCACAAGTTTCAATTGAGGTGAATGGTTTTCACAAGGGCCAGAAAAATAACAAGAGGAAAGTCTTTGCAGTGTCAGATAGTTTTAACTGTAGTTTCTGTATGAGGAATTAAGAGTAGGCGTGATTTGGAAAACTACTATGGGAGATCTGAGTATTTCTCAGCATCCGGCCTTATGAGGGTGACACTTCAGAATTCAAGACACAAGTTTAAAGAAACACATATGTGTTATATCATGCCTCTTTGGGGAAATTCTGGAGACTTCCATCAGAAGCCCCATTACATGGGTGCTTGAGTGGCTCAGTCAGTTAAGCATCTGCCTTGGGCTCAGGTCATGATCCCAAGGTCCTGGCATTGTGCCCTGCATTGGGCTACTTACTCATCAGGGAACCTGCTTCTCTCCCTCTGTCCCTCCTGCTCCCCCACTTGTGCTCTCACTCGGTGTCTCTCTCTCAAGTAAATAAAATCTGTTTTTTAAAAGCCCATTACTGAGAAATGCTATTGCATTCTGTGTGAAAGCTGACAATAGATAGCTCATATAATCATCTGGTGTTGTGATCATCCATAATATGCCAGACCCTGTGCTGAATATTAGATATTGAGCTGTGAATAAGAGAGAGATTTATGTGCTGTCTGGAACAGCACTGACAGTAGAACTTTCTCCATTGATAGAAGTGTTCTATAGTCTGCCCAGTACAATACAACTGTTTAATACAATAGCCAATAGCCATTTGTGGTTATTGCCTACTTGAAATATATCTAGTGTGAATAAGGAACTGGTTGCAAAATCTCAATTCCTTTCAAAATTCCAAACTCTACAGCATGGCCATTTGGCCTCCTCTCTCACATCGCATCCCTGGCATTGTCAATACAAAGACTTATATGGTACTTGTGGTTTCCCAACAGAAATGTCCTTAATTTTCCATTGTCTCTTTGCCTACAATTAAGCAATAACCATCAACACCTCTACCCCCAGAGCTCCTTGCCTACTTCCAGTAGGAGCCATAGCCTTCTGCACATCCCTCAGTCAGTTCTCATGGAACTCCATACATATCTCCACCAAAACACTTAACACATATTATATCTAATCATTTTTATGTATGAGAGACAGTGAAGGACAGTGGATATGGCCACAAGTTCTGGAGCCAGATTTCCTGGGTTCATGCACACAGATATTTAGTGATAATTCATTTTCTTATTTTATAAATATTATTCGCCCAATGGCATATAATTGCCAATCACAACATTAACCTAATTCTAGCCAAAACATACAGAGACTTAACATTTCTAGTAGTCTTTATTGCCTCCTCAGGCATCAGTGAGTGTTTTCAATGACAACTATTGAATTATTGGTTATAGATCAGTACCTCATCACTGCTCTTAGGGAGCCTTAGCTAATGTAAAAGAAAAAAAGACCATCACTTAAATTTGTTTTTAATTTAAATTTGTAAGGTATGGTTTCTAGGACTTGTTAAGAAGAAACTTTCCAAAAGTAAGTCACACAAATGAAAGCATTCCTGAGTAAATGAACCAGCCAGGTAAATTATTCTAAAAAGGGTACATGAGTAGCTTTTTTCTTGTTCATTGTAGGCAACATGGAACTCTAAATGTTGTGAGAAGTTTTTCAAGATGCACATTCAGATGGCTCTTGGAAAGATGGAAAATCAATGTTGTTCCCTATTACTTTTACCGTAAAAGTATAGCATTTGAATTGTAGGGTCTAAAGATAGGGAGGATGGGGAGAGTTCGTTATAATCCATCTCCTCTGCTACTGTCATGACACCATCTTCCTTACTACAAACAGATAAGAAGAGCTCTTATTTCAAAAGATTTCCAGGGCAGGAAATTCAATCTTCTGATAACCTCTCCACTGAAAAATTCTCCTTACTGTCCAATCTAAATGGACTCTTTTTGCTGTAGATTATCAAGTCCATTAACTTTCATTCTGTCCTCTGGGAGGTAGGGGACAGCCTTCATCTTCTTAGTAAAAACTCTTTGCATTGCTGAGCATGTTATAAATTGGTTCATATGAAAAAGACAGGTTTGAGTGATGAGCCAGTGTTTTCCTGTGTGCCTGCTGATACACTGATTGACTCTGAGCATCATCTTTCTGATCTGTAAACTGTGGAACAGACTTTTTGTCTATTCTTCTCACTGGAGTTCTGTGAGAAAATCATTCTATTTGGGGGATCTCCTGCTGTACTTAGCAATCTAAATGTTCCATCAATGAGTGCTCTTAATGTCAGCAAAAACTTTTGGGTTTCAAAATGTCTTTTGGGTTGATTAAAGCCATCTTGAATTTTTAAAATTGAGATATAGTTAATATATAACATTATGCAAGTTTTAGGTATACGACTTATTGTTTTGATAAATTTATATATGGCAATTGATCTTAACTGTAGTGTTAGTTAACACCTCTATCACCCCACATAATTATTTCTTTTTTCTGATGAGAATATTTAAGATGTAGTCTCTTAACAGCTTTGAAGTCTATAATACAGTATTGTTGACTATAATAATACACTGTGCGTTCGATCTCCAGAACTTAATCATCTCACTGCAAATTTGTACCCTTTGGCCAATATCTTTCCAATTCCTCCACCCCTCCAGGCCCTTATAACCATCATTCTACTCTCCACTGTATGAGTTCAGCTTTTAAAATTCTATATATAAGTGAGATCATACACTATTTGTCTTTCTCTGTCTGACGTATCTCACTTAGCATAATGCCCTCAAAGTCCACCCATGTCACAAATGGCAGGATTTCCTTATTTCTCATGACTTTCTCATAATATTCCATTGTGTGTGTGTATGTACATCTTTCACAGCCATTTATCTGTTGATGGACATCTTTTAAATCTTAAGCTTTTTAAAAAATATTTTATTTATTTGAGAGAGAGAGAGTGAGTGTGAGAGAGCATGAGAGGGAAGAAGGTCAGAGGGAGAAGCAGACTCCCCACGGAACTGGGAGCTGGTTGCAGGACTTGATTCTGGGACTCCAGGATCATGACCTGAGCTGAAGGCAGTGGCTTAACCAACTGAGCCACCCAGGTGCTCCTTTTAAATCTTAAGCTTAAGAGTTATTTGGATTTCTATTGGTAGAGGCCTAAAAAAACCTTCTCATATGTACTAAGAAGTTGTAACTTGATAGAGAACAAGGAATGAAAACAAAAGAATGGGAATTACTTTCAGAGCTCTGAAAGGAAAAGAAATAGTCTTTCCTACTAAGCTAATACATCATTCTATTGTTAGAGAATGAGAGTTAACTTGGTAATTCCTATTTTGATCCCAACTGTTCTGAAGCTAAGAGCCCAGGTATAGATTTCCTGAGTTCGAATATTTTTGTAGTGGTTCCATTTCTGACCCCTTTTATTTGCTACCTTTGGTCTTTTATCTTGTATTTTGGAGTTAAATGTATTGATGCTGTTATTGAAATGTTCCCACAATGTCCTTTGTAAATAGTTGGAGTATAGATAACCAATATTTAAATATTTACTCCTTTTCAAACTTATTTCACTTCACTTTAGCTGGCCTTTGTTTATTTTTAAAGAAACATGAAACACACTTCACTGTTTGTGTTACTGTTTATGCTATTACAAGACAGGAGAACTCCTCTATTTGTCAACATAAGTATTTCAGGTTGTGTCTTCAAATCACACCTCCATGTTGCCACTACTGTATCAGCTTTGCTGCTATAATTTTCTGGTTTAGAAATTGGATTTTTATTAATTTATCTTAACACTATAAAAATTTTGTTAAGGAGCTGAAGAATCTTGGGACAAATGGGAGTCTTTAAAAATAAATAAATAACTTGATTTTACAGGAGTACAAAAAAAGAAATATAAGAGTCTTGCTCCTTTTACAAGGTAAGAATACATGGGCTGAGCCTGGTGGTGGGTACTGAGGACACCTATTGCATAGAGCACTGGGTGTGGGGAATGGGTAATGAATCTTGGAACACTGGAAAAAAAATTTTAAGTAACAATAAAAATAAATTAATTAATTAAAAAAGAAGGGCTGACATTTACAATATTGATCATAATTTGTTTGTAATGGTCTTTTTAATTTAATTTTAATTCTAGTGAACATACAGTTATATTAATTTCAGTTGTACAGTACAGTGATTTAGCACTTCCATCCATCACCTGGTGCTCTTCACGAGTGTCCTCCTTAATCCCCATTTCCTATTTCACCCATCCCTCCACCCATTTCCCCTCTGGTAACCATCAGTTTGTTTTCTGTGGTTAAGGGTGTTTCTTGGTTTGTCTCTCTCTCTCTCTCTCTCCTTTTCTGTTGTGCTCACATGTTTTGTTTCTTAAATTCCACATATGAATGAAATCATATGGTATTTGTCTTTCTCTGACTGACCTATTTCACTTATCATTATACTCTCTAGCTGAATCCATGTCTTGTAAATGGTAAGGTTTCATTCTTTCTATGACTGAATAATATTCCATTGTGTATATCCATTGGTGGACTCTTGGGCTTCTTCCATAATTTGGGTATCATAAATAATTTTGCAATAAGCATAAGAGGGCATATCTCTTGCTGAATTAATGTTCTTATATTTTCTGGATAAATACCCAGTGGTGCAATTACTGGATCATAGGGTAGTTCTATTTTTTTTTTGAGGAAACTTTGTATAGTTTTTCACAATGACTGTGCTAGTTTGCATTCCCACCAACAGTACAAGTGTGTTCCTTTTTCTCCACATCCTCACCAAGACTTGCTTCTTGTCTTTCTGATTTAACCATTCTGACAGGTGTAAGGTGATATCTTATTATAGTTTTGATTTGCATTTCCTTGATGATAAATGATGCTGAGCATCTTTTCATGTATCTGTTGGCCATCTGTATGTCTTCGTTGGAGAAATGTCTATTCATGTCTTCACATTTTTAATCAAATTATTTGTTTTGGGGCTGTTGTATCAGTTTTTTTTTAATATTTTGGATATTAACCCTTTATCCAATGTCATTTGCACATATCTTCTCCCATTCAGTAGGTTGTCTTTTAGTTTTGTTGATTGTGGAAACTTTTCATTTTGATGTAGTTCTAATAGTTTATTTTTTACTTTTATTTCCCTTGTCTCAGAAGAAATAACTAGAAAAATGTTGCTATGGCCAATGTCAGAGAAATTACTGCCCATGCTCTCTTCTAGGATTTTTATGGTTTCAGGTGTCACATTTATATCATTAACCCATTTTGAATTTATTTTTGTGTAGTATAAGAAATTGGTTCAGTTTCATTCTTTTGCATGTAGCTGTCCAATTTTCCCAACATCATTTGTTGAAAACACTTTTTCTCATTATATGTTCTTTCCTGCTTTGTTGAAGGTTAATTGACCATATAACTGTGGATTCATTTCTGGGCATTCTGTTTTGTTCAATTGAGCTATGTGTCTATTTCTGTGCCATTACCATACTATTTTGGTTACTACAGCTTTGTAGTGTATCTTGAAATCTGGGATTATGATACCTGCAGTTTTGCTCTTCTTTTTCAAGACTGCTTTGACTTTGGGATCTTTCATGGTTCCATACATATTTTAGAGTTATTTGTTCTATTTCTGTGACAAATATGGTTTTTATTTTGACAGAGATTTCATTAAATGTGTGGATTGTTTTGGGTAGAATGGACATCTTAACAGTATTCACTTTCCTAATCCATGAGCATGAATGTCTTTCCATTTGTTATGTCATTTTCAATTTCTTTCATCAGCGTTATATAGTCTTGAGAGTACCGCTTTGGTTAACTTTATTCCTAGATACTTTATTATAATTTGTGGTACAATTGAAATGGGATTGTATTCTTCATTTCTCCTTTGCTACTTCATTATTAGTGTATAGAAATGTAATGGATTTCTTTTTTCATAAAGATTTTATTTATTTGAGAGAGAGAGCAGTGCAAGAAAGAACACAGTGGCGGGGGAGGCTAAGGGAGAGGAGAAGGAAGCTCCCACTGAGCAGGGATCCCAGTGAGGGCTCCAGCCCAGGACCTTGGGATCATGCCTTAGTCAAAGGTAGATGCTTAAAGACTGAGACATCCAGACACCCCCAAGAAATGCAATGGATTTCTATATAATTTATTTTGTATCCTGCAATCTTACTGAATTCATTGATCAGTTTTAGTAGTTTTGGTTTTCTGTACATAGTATCATGTCATCTGTAAATAGTGAATTCTTACTTCTTCCTTACCAGTTTTGATATCTTCTCTTTCTTTTTCTTGTCTGATTGCTGTGGCTAGGACATCCAGTACTATGCTGAATAAAAGTGGTGAGAGAGTAGACATTCTTGTCTTGTTCCTGTTTTTTGGGGAAAAGCTTTCAGTTTTTCCCATTGAGTATGGTATTAGCTATGGATTTTTAATATATGGTCTTTATTGTGTTGAGGTATGTTTCCTCTAAATCTATTTTGTTGAGTGTTTTCATTATAAATGGATGTGATACTTTGTCAAATGCTTTTCTGTGTGTGTTGACATATTTATATAGATTTTATCTTTTCTCTTTTGATGTGATGCATCACACTGATTGATTTGGAAATATTGAGCCACCTTTGTATCCTGGGAATATATCCCATTTGATCATGGTGAATAATACTTTTAATGTTTTGTTAGATTTGGTTTACTACTATTTTGTTGAGGATTTTTGCTCCATATTCATCAGAGACATTGGACTGTAGTTCTCTCTGTCTCTGTCTCTGTCTCTGTCTCTGTCTCTCTCTCTCTTTGGTGGTGTCTTTATCCAGTTTTGGTATCAGTGTTATACAGGCCTCATAGAATGCATGGCAGTCTTGACAGAGTTAATGGAAAGTAAATATGACTATATTTACAACTTATGGTAAAGAAACTATAGCTCAAAGTCATACTGTTTGGGTGGCAGCATCAGAATTAGAATGGAAGTCCTCTGGCTTCCAGGTCAGAATGTGGGCTGTGGCCAGATTATACTGTCTAGGTAAAGCTTGGTACGAAAACAGTAATAAAACCAGAACAAAATCTTGTCATTGCAGCCTGATGATACACAACAAAATATATTTTGTAGAAAATATTTCCAGACAAGCTTTAGAGAGATCTTGATGATATTTCCAGAAAAAGTGATTTTCTACCAGTAACTAATAGGCTTGAAAAGAGTTTACTCCTACTAGAATAATTAAATAATTATAGGTGGATGATGGAAGCACTTGGGTTCTGCTACTTTTATCATTTCTTCCATTACTTGCTTTCTCTTTCATTTCCACTCTCATTTCTCCATCATCTTTCCCTTTCCTTGGTGTATAAAGTGGTTTTTGCCTTCCTAAAACTGCTTCTTAGTGTACTTTCTTCCCTGCCTATTTCATCTCATCCTCCAAGCTGAGGTTGTGCCTCTTAGATACCTTTGTGTTGATTCTAAACCATGAAGGTCTCTTCTAACTATGAAATGTCAAACCATACTGTTTACACCAATTTTTATGTGTAAAAATTCACTGGCTTCTTTTTTTCAATTTTTCACATTTTTATGTGCCTTTCTTTTACTTGTTTGTAAGCTGCTTAAGGATGAAATGCATGTATTTTAAAAAATTTTTTAAAGATTTTATTTATTTGACACAGAGAGAGATCACAAATAGGCAGAGAGGCAGGTAGAGAAAGAGGGGGAAGCAGGCTCCTTGCTAAGAGAGACCCTGATGTGGAACTCAATCCCAGGACCCTGAGATCATGACCTGAGCTGAAGGCAGAAGCTTAACCCTCCGAGCCACCCAGGCACCCAAAATTCATGTATTTTTATAGTAGATACATTCTGCTACACATGGAAAAGACAATGTGTGTTGACCAACTGTAAAATGTGACCATTTTTATATGCAATAATCCCTAAAGTATTTATAGTATAATAAGCTATATTACAGCCTTTCAGATTTCACTATGAGTTTACTTACCCATTCTGTTCAAATAGTAGTTCCCAGAAACTACAATCATTTATTCATTCATGATCAATAGTAATTTATGAAGGTCCTACTGTCTAGGAGGGTTTGGTTCTTTCAGTGACTTTACCACACAGACCAGCTCATAGCAATCATGTTAACAAGTGGTGCCTGGGTGGCTCAGTTAGTTAAGTGCCCAACTCTTGATTTCAGCTCAGGTCATGATCTCAGGGTTGTAGGATCGAGCCCAGAGTCGAGCCTGGATTTGAGACTGGAGTGGAGCCTGTAGTGAAGCCCTGAGTGGAGTCCCATGTTAGGCCTCATGTTGAGCCCATAGCAGTCTCCATACTCAATGGGGAGACTGCTTGAAATTCTCTCCCTTTCCCTCTCACTATGTCTCTCCCTCCTACTCACTCTCTTCCCTCTCTCTAAAAAATAAATAAATCTTTATTTTTTAAAAAGATTTTATTTATGTATTTGAAAGAAAGAGTAGAGCACAAGTGGGGGAGTGGCAGGCAGAGTGAGAGGAAGAAGCAGGCTTCTTACTGAGTAAGGAACCCGATGTGGGGCTTGATCCCAAGACCCTGGGATCATGACCTGAGCTAAAAGCAGATGCTTAACTGACTGAGCCACCAAGGCACCCCATAAAATAAATAAATCTTTAAAAAAACAAGAAATATTAATTACCTGAACTCTGGCATATTAGTTTTCTGTGCTGCATAAAAAATTGCCACAAACTAATGGCTTAAAACAATATACATTTATTATCTCTTAGTTTCCATGGGTCACAAGTCTGTGTATGACTTACCTGAGTTCTCTGTGCAGGGACTCATGAGGGTGTGATCAAATCATCAGTCAGCCTTCATCCTCATCTGGAAATTAGGGTTTCCTCCTATGATCAATTAAGTTGTTGGCAGAATTCAGTTTTTTTATTTTAAGAATGAGGCTCTTAGGAACTACAGGCTGCCCCCCTCCATAGGATATTCACAACATGACTCTTTGTTTCTTTAAGACCAACAGAAGAGCCTCTAATCTCAAGATTCTCTTAGGGGGCTTACCTAATTAGGTCAGCAGTCCCCTCCATAACCTTCCTTCTGATTATATTAAAGCCACGGATTATGGACTTCAATTATATCTCCAAAATTCTTCCATGTTTGGCCTATAATTTACTCAAGGGAGTGACTACTCCATTACCTTTGTTATGTTCTATTTGTTATAAGCAAGTTACAGGTTTTGCTTATATTCAAGAGAAGGGGACTATACAAGAGTGATTCCTTAGAGGTCACCCTAGGATGGTTCTGCCATATTTAGCTTTAGAAATATTTTAGATGTCACTCTTTCACCAATATCTTGGACCTGCTCATGTATTCAGATAGCAATACACTTCTTATTTTGTATAATTTGGACTTGATACCACAGCTCTATACTCTAAATTTTTGCTGACCAGAAGCCCTATAGGTTTATTCTTCTGGTAAGTTATCCCTGGAATTCACATTCTAAAATCAGAGGGATTCACATTCTAAAACTAGAGGCACACCTAAACATCTAGGACACTGTCAAACTGACCTCCTTGAGTTTCCAAATCTCCCCGAGAAGCCTATAAGGCATCTGATATTGAGCAAGTACCATGTCAGGTAATTAGCGAACATTAAAGAGAATAAGACTTGCTCGTATTATGATATTTCAATATAATAAGAAAAGCATATATGAAAACAGATAAGTTTAATATAAATATATTAAGTGGAGCAATAGTAGAGGAACCAAGTGAGAACAGGGGAGAGCAGGGATAAAATATCTCTCAATATCTCCATTAATGTTTAAAGAGACTAAGGTTCAGTGGTTAAGTAACTTGCCCAAATTACTTAAGTAGCAGGCTTGAATTTGAACCTAAATAGTCTATATCCAAAGCCTGTGAAATGAAATTTATGCTAAGCATGAGTTGTGGGATTCCAACAAGAGGTGGGAAAATTGGAAAATAGCTTGAAACCAGGTGGTAAAGGGCATCATAGGCTAATGTAAGGAATTTAGACTTTGCCCATGCCAATGAGAATATGTCAACCCTATGAGTAAGTAGATATTTTAGTTTCTCATTAGCACTGGTCACTGGAGAAGGGTAGCAAGCAGAGACTAGACAGACCTGGAATTTGAGAAACTAACTAGCTATAAGGTTGGATCTTAACTGGAGCCAACAGTTCCACACACTGTATCCAAATGAATGAGATGGGGCACCTGGGTGGCTCAGAGGGTTAAACCTCTACCTTCAGCTCAAGTCATGATCTCAGTATCCTGGAATCGAGTCCCACATTGGGCTCTCTGCTCAGCAGGGAGCCTGCTTCCCCCTCTTTCTCTGCCTGCCTCTCTACCTATTTGTGATCTCTCTGTCTGTCAAATAAATAAATTCATTGCAGCAATGGCCACAATCGCCAAACTGTGGAAATAGCCAAGGTGCCCTTCGACAGATGGATAAAGAAGATGTGGTACATATATACAATGGAATACTACACCTCCATTAGAAAGGATGAATATCCAACTTTTGTATAACATGGACTGGATTGGAAGAGATTATGCTCAGTGAAATAAGCCAAGTAAAGAAAGTCAAGTATCACATGGTTTCACTTACTTGCGGTACATAAGGGGTAATATAGAGGACAGTAGGAGAAGGAAAGGAAATGGGAAGTAGGGTAATTCAGGGAGAGAAATGAAGCATGAGAGACTTTGGACTCAGAAACAAACGGAGGGTCTTGGAGGGAAGGGGATGGGGGGATAGGAGAGCCTGGTGGTAGGTACTGAGGGCATGTATTTCATGGAGCACTGGGTGTGGGGCATAAACAGTGAATCTTGGAACACTAAAAAATAAAATAAAAATTTTAAAATTAAAAAAATTTTAAATAAATGAAATGATATTCCTGTTGTGGTGTAAGAAATACACAGGGATGAGCCTATAGGTTATAAAAATGACTGTTTATAGTTGAAAAGGGCTATACCAGACTGGGACAGAAAATTGGTGGTTATGAAATAAAAATAAGGCTTAATCATAACTGTGTTTTAAAAAGTAGTTTTAGAATGGTGAATCGAATTTAAACAAGGATGCCAAGATAGCTCAATGGTAGAAAGAAAAATCTTGTTTCCTGTGAAACTAGATTAGCCACATGCAAAAGAATGGAATTGCATGCCTACTTCGCATTATAGATAAAAATTAACTGAAAATAGATTAAAGACCTACATGTAAAAGCTAAAACTATGCAACTCTTAGATGAAAACATAGGCACAAATTTTTGTGAATTTGGATTAGGCTATGAATTCTTAGATGTGATACTAAAGCATAAGCAACAAAAGAAAGATATGGATAATTTGAACTTCATCAAAATTAAAAACTTTTGTCCTTCAAATGACACCATCAAAGTGAAAAACAGAAAATTTTTATAGATCATATATAGTAAGAGACTTGTATTTAGAATATATAAAGAATAGTCATAACTTAATAATAAAAAGACAAATAACCTAATTAAAAAATGAGCAAAGAATGTGAAGAGATATTACCCCAAGGAAGAAATACAAATGTTTAATAAGCATGTAAAAGATATTCAACATCATTGCATCAGGGAAATGCAAATCAAAACCACAAGATATTATTTTACATCTGTTAAGATGGTAATAAACAAAAAGATAAGTGTTCACTAGGATGTGGAGAATTTCTCATAGACTCCTGGTGGGAATTGAAATTGGTGCAGCCATTTTGGTGAATAATCTGGCAGCTCTTCTAGCAATTGAACCAAGGTAACATAAGGCCCAGAATTCCACTTCTAGGTAAGTACCCAAGAGAAATAAAAATACATGGCCACAAAAAAACTTGTAAATATGGATGTTCAGAGCAGCATTATTCATAATAACTGAGATATGGGAACAATACAAATGTTTATCAGCTGATGAATGGATAAATAATATATGGTATTATCTATACAAGGGAATATTATTCAGCAATAAAAAGAAGGATTAGGTATGGATACATTCTTTAGCATGAATAAACTTTGAAAACATCAGACTAAGTGAATGAAGGCAGTCACAAATGACCATATATGATGTGATTCCATTTATATGAAATGTTCAGAATAGACAAATACATAGAAGAGATAGCAAATTACTGGTTGCTTAGAGCTAAGGAAAATAAGGAGAAATGGAAGGGGGATGGCTACTAAAGGGCACAATATTTCTTTTTGGATGAAAATATTCTAAAATTGACTGTAGTCATGGATGCTCATCTCTGAATATACTAAAGATTATTGAATTGTATCTTTTAATGGCTAAATTGTATAGTTTGTGACTTATAGCTCAATAAAGATGTTACCCAAAAAAGGTAGCAACAGAGCTCAGAGACAGGTGAAGGAAAAAGATGGGATATTTGAAGGTAGGTAAGTGATAATGAAGATCATAGAAATGGTGATGAAGAGTGAGATTAAGGAGAGATTTAGAGAATAGAATGAATGGGAGGTGATTGGCAATGAAAGGTAAGGGACAGGGAAAAGTTGAGGATGAGTCTGATCTTCTAGATTCAGTTATTAATAGCATCCCTGTGCTCCAGCCTGAGTCATTGAAAAATGCTTACTTTTGATCAAAACTTTTCCTTTCTCAGGTTTTTCCCATTTAGCATATATTCTGTTCAGCTGCATTTACCCTAAAGAATAATAAAGTGGGAAATTTTCTTCTGGCATAAACAAGACTTAGAAGAGGTTGGTATTCAAAAATGACAGGTGAGGTATTCCAGAGGAACATCAAAACAATGAACTCATTGAGTGGGAACTCTTTCCCACATCACCATAAAAAAGACACTATGGTATTTCTGTTTGTGATTTTAAATTTCATTCCTGTATTTTCCTTTTGCCCTTTTGTATAGTAGATGACTATAGGGAAATGTTTCTGATCATGGAATTTGGGAGTTTCTTGAGAATCCAGATGAATGGAATTTTGAATTACCTGATGATGTTTGAAATGCAAACTATTCATCTGAACACCAACCCCCCAGTGGGTTTATAAAGCAACCTGTTGATATAAATGGTCATTAATAGATTTATGTGACTGCTCATATTTGGGTTCTATGCCATTTAGTAGAACTCTTTTTGTGATGCCTTTATTTGAAGTCCTGTTAAACTTTCTCCTTCACATACACAAGAAACAAGAAATCCCATTGGAATTTTCCCTCCCTAATCATTATTCCAAAGTAATGAAGGCTTTTATTAATTGTGCCTTTTATATGCACTTACTGATAAGAAATCTCTCATCAAATGAATGACAAGATGTTTTCTTTAAAAAATCAACTAGAATAACAGTTACTCTGCCATGATATTATCAGCCTTTCAATTTACAGATGATACATTATAGTCAAACCAGAGTAGAGAAAAAGAATAATACACAAGGAGCATTCCATTCTCTGTGATTGAATGCCAGGGTTACCCAAATGCACTAAGGGCCAAGACCTCAGATTTCAAGTTGCTTTCATTAACAAGAAAAGTCCTTGTCGTGTTCATGTTTCTTAATTTTTTCTTGTCAGTTTCCTTTTAAGAAATCATAAAAGTGCTTGGAACAGGGAACTCAAAAAGTGATCGAGAACATCCTTTAGACAAAAAACAAACTATAGTTGATTTTTAGAACAACAAAATGGCACTGCAAGTTAAGTGGGAGTCTAAATTTGTTTTTAGGTTATTTGCTTATATTCTTGTAATAATGATATTTACAGCTCTCTCACCAGCTCCATGTGCCACAGCTATACCCAAGAATATATAGGCATGAAGTTCCTAGCATCTTTCTACCACTTCTCTCTGTTACATGTTCAGTGAGGTCCATTTTTTTGTGGGATATAATAGTGTTTATGGAATTATCCTTCCTAAATGACAACAACTTATGGGTAGGAATCCAATAGATTAGTGCTAATTAATGTGGGTCAGAATCCACTAGTCGATGATATGCTCTTAGGAAAAGCAGTCTTCCCTTAGGATCCCACAACTCCTACTCTTAGGCCTTAGACACAAAAGGTTGATTTGATCCTCTTTACTGGACAATAAAGTTGATTGTCTTCAGTGGGAAACTAATAACTTCTAAAAGCTGAAGACCTATTTATATACTGTCTTCAGGGAACCCATACCCTTCACACAAGAGATGTGTCACCTGCATAAAAAAGGAGATGAATCTTCCATGTCATATTGGCATTATCCCCACCCAAGAATGAGGAAACAAATATACCTTCACTCCTGAGAAAATTTTTATTGTAGAATTAAAGTTATAGGCAATTGGCTTGGTTTCATCTAGACAGATCAAATACATTAAATCTATGATATAGTTGGAGTAGAAAATAACCAACAATCTTACAGAATTTAGGCATTAAGCATGTAGTATTTCCAATGGAAGATATGGTCAGAATTCCAATTTGGGATTCGAAATATCTCCTTGAAAATGTGGTGTTAAGATTCTCCCTCTGATATCATAGCCTCTTCCCACCACTGGCTGGAACTTCCTCTGATCCAAGGTACTAGATAAGACATCCATGACTAAAAGCGGTTTCCAGAGATGCAAAACCTGGGAAGAGTAACAGTGAAAATTGCACATATTGGCTGTTAAAATCTAGAAGACAAAAGTAACACATCAAGACAGTGGTTGTCAGTGTTACCCTTTGCTTAAATACTGACCCTTAGATTTCTGTACTTGGGCTCCCTTCCTGCACCACTCAGACTCCTTTAGGGAACACATCTGCTCATGGCTCAAGGGCACTTTATACCAGCATCTTTTGAAGTGGCTCATCTGATTCACAATCACCTGCACATGACCACATCTACTGAACTGGAATCTAATAGTGTTGATGTGGATTCAGCACTTTAACTTTCTTAACTTTTTACAAGTTTCCAAGGTGATTTTTATGAATTTTAGACTCTGAGAACCACTGTCTTAGAAGTAAAGGTGTGACTTTATTGTCTTTGTAATGATGATCTGAAACAGTACCAGTGGGTGGGGATTACTCTTTTCATACCACATTGCAATTATGAGTTTCTTATTCTCTCTATTCCTCACTTGACTGTAAGCCCCTTGAAGGCAGAAATTGAGTTCTATATATCTTCATATTTCATATGTTCAGTATAATACTTTGAGATATTAATATTTATTGAGTAAATCAACCACATCTAAAGATATGGTAATTCAGGTATTTGCATTTTAGGAAGCAGTGAGCTTCAGATGGAAATGTTACTTTAATGATGTTCATTGTGATTTGGGATGTTTTTGTATGTTGTTATATTTATCTAATTTATTTGTATTTTTTTCATTTATTTACATTCTTAAAGCAGCTTATTGGTATGCCATAAGCTTTTAATTTCTTCTCCAGTACATATTAATGTTTGTGTGCCAGAGGTTTAAAAAGCGAACACTAGATTATGTTTTCTACCTGCACATAAGTAATAAGTAAAGAAGATGTGTTTGTAGAACTTATATGAAGAAGGATGAAGGAAATAGTCAAGAGTTTGTAACAAGTGATTTTCAGAATCTCTTCCTAAATATCATATGACCTTTGTCCTGGCGTATATAGTATTCCATGTGTTGTTTTGTTTACTGGGATTATGAAAATGATCCCAGTGATGTAGCTTATAGATTTTTTATTTTTATATTTTTCAGCTTAAACAGGTGGTCTGCAATCCCCTGAGATTTAGAATTGCAAGGCCTTGTTACTATTGTAACTCCATTTTCAAAAATCTTGTCTTAATGTTATTTTTTCTAGTTTAAGTTTCAATCTATTCAGATATCCATGTCTCCTACCATCTTTTATATCTCATCATTTAAATAAATCTTACCTTTTGAAGTATACTGCATTATCTGAGTTTCTCTGAGCATAGCTGGCTTTTATTGCTTCTCTTTCCTCTTTGTTTAATTAAGGCAAAACTATTCCTTGCCTTTTTGAAAAGCCTTCCATCACACCCAAACCAGTAATCACATCTGGCTGGTCACTTTTCTTTTCTTTTCTTCTCTTTTCTTTTCTTTCCCTTTCTCTCTCTTTTTTTTATTATGTTCTGTTAGCCAGTATACACCAGGCTGATCATTTTAAGTGTGATGTTGTAATCTCTCTTCTTTTTCTCTTTCTTCTTCTACTTTTCCATTTTTTTCTTCTTCAAACAGGATTTATTTAGAGGTGTTCTAGCCTAGTTATTTCTTCAAAAACCTAAAAAACCCAGCAGCTATACCCAAGATGTTATCGTAAAACTAGTGGATTTTTTTTTTATTGTTACTAAAATTTTTTTTCCCAGTGTTCCAAGATTCATTCCCCATTCCCCACACCCAGTGCTCCAGGCTTTAGGTGTCCCCAGTACCCACCACCAGGCTCTCCCATCCCTCCACCCCCCTCCCTCCAAGTCCCTCAGTTTGTTTCTGTGTCCAAAGTCTCTGTTGTTTCGTTTCCCTCCCTAGAATACTATGCCTCCATCAGAAAGGATGAATATCCAACTTTTGTAGCAACATGGACTGGACTGGAAGAGATTATGCTGAGTGAAACTAGTGGATTTTTTGTGGACAAAGGAGCACAATGACATTCTCTGAGATTTTTGTTTTTATATTCTTGCAAGTCAGTATTTTACTTATTTTTATTTTCTCATTCCAATATATGTTTTGGTTTCTTTGTGTGTACTTCATCACAAGTCTTGCCAAAATATGTTGAGGAAACTGGGTGACAGCCAATCTGCAACAAGATAATTCCCTTGCTTTAACTTACAGATGGTTTTCTAACACTGAGATAAACAAAGGGCGCCTCCCCCAAATAAAGGAGCTTTGATTCAGTAATATACATAGAAAACTATAGCTTTTCAATGATCTATTTTTATAGATATCTCATCAAAAATATTTTTGGATCTGCTTTGAGTCCCATAAGATCATGAGCAGTAAATTTATATTGTGAAAATAAGGCTTAAAAGTTGTGAATTTCCAAATTTGCTCCATCTTTTCTTCTCCCCTCTAACATGTCAACTGTAAGATATAATTTCTTCCATAATTCCTCAAGTGATCACTGTGAAAATCCTGTCAAGTCTCTTCCTACCACAAGTGAATATTTATAGATGATTTATAAAGTGTTGAAAACTAGAACTTATAATGGAGAATCTGACAAGGCCTAAAATATTTCTGCACTAAAAGGTGTCAATAGAGCAGAAAAGCAGGCATTACCAGAAAGAACTACTCCTTTGCAGTGCTCCCATGGAAAGGAAGATAGCATACAGTTTGTTCAGAGAGGACCAGAAACACTGATATAATCATGGACTTTTCAAGAACATATAGTGTGCTTATCTGTAGAGCCCTTAACACATAATGGATCTGAGAAAGCATTATAACAGCTTCCCTTTCAAGAGGATGACTTCTACTTAAATTTTCCAGAGCCTAAAGTTTTATTCTGTTGAATGGATAGACATAGTGGAGTGGTTTCTCTCAGACTCATGCAATTGAAAGTTTCAGAGTATCTCAGAAACATGCCTATGTTGTAAATGTCTGTGACTTATTCCTTTGAGTGGGAGAGATGATAAAATCTCAAATTTCAATTCTCTTTTATACTTTATGAACAACAAAAATACAGAAATATTAAATCTATAGATAACTGCAAAACTTTCTCATTGCCAGTAGATTTAAACTTTTAACTATGTGGTTCCTCAGAAACAGAAATAAGCTGATTTGGGTTTTTCCACATCTCTCCTCCTGCTTCAGATCACTCTTTATTACAGCTGATAAAGGCAAAATATTGCCCCATAAGTTAGATGATGGTGTAAGAAGGAATATAAAAGGGGCCAGATAATTCACAAAGAGAAATTGCAAATCTCTGGCTAATTATGGGCTGGAAAAAATTGTGAAATATTCCTCTAATCAAAAGATAAAATCCTCATGACTTTTTCTTTGAAGGGTTGTTACTGGACTACTGTGAAAAAAAATGTGAGATGAAGTCTTAGAAATACATAGAACTGGTATTATGAGCTCAGAGAAGCTATTCAGCTTATAGGTAACTTATTACTGAGTACCTAGTGTATACCAGACACTCTTACCAAGAATGTAGGAGTTCTACTTGTATTTCCTGTATCCTCATAAAAGCCTATAAGTTATTGACAATTATTTTCCATATTTTATAGTTAAGGAAATGGAGGTATAAAGAGATTAAACAACTAGATTGTGAATGAACAGCTACCAAGAGTAAAATCTGAGACTAGAACCTAGGCAGTCTGGTACCTAAGACTCCCCGTCTAGGCTCCACTTATTGTACTGGTCCTCTTGCCTGTAATGTCTAAACACATACATGAATTCATAGACCTTTGGTCTCTCAAAACCTCTGCTATCATTTATTAATCTACACTTAATAACTGACAGTCCTTAGTTATCTATAAACTTTGTATGTAGAAGAACTTTATTCCTAATGGGAGAGAAGAAGCAAATGTATGGTGCAGAATTAGTGCAATAATAGATTAACCTGTGAATAAAAATATGATAATATGGATTAACCTATTTGCATAAATATTTATAAGCAATAATCTCAGGGGAGTTAGGATTATTGGGGAAAGCTTCAATGAATATTGATTTAATAAGAATAATACCTAGCAAGGTAAACTGAATAATACTCCCTCCTACCCCCAGCAGGGATGATATCCACATCCTAATCCCCAGGACCTATGAATACATTATTTTACATGGCAAAAGAGACTTTGCAGAAATAATTAAGGTTAAGGAATTTGAAATGGGGCGATTATCCTTGATTACCAAGGTTGGGGGCAAACTTGAGTTCCTAAAAGCAGAGAATTTTTCCTAGCTACAGTTTGACAGAGAGTTGTGATGACTAAAGAAGGATCAGGGGAAATTTCAATGTAAATGACTCTTAAAGATGGAGGAAGCCATCTTTGGAAGCCAAGGAATGCTAGCAGCCTCTAGAAGCTAGAAAAGGCAAGGAGATAGAGTCTTCTCTCTAGTCTCCAGAAAAGAGCATAATGTTTGTGTTTTAGACTGGTGAGGCTGTGCCAGATGTCTGACCTACAGAATTAGAAAATAATAGTTTGTATTGTTTAAGCCACTAAGTTTCCAGTAATTTATGATAGCAGAAATAGAAAATGAATACACCTAACTTACATTTGTTTAACGGTTCAGAATTTCCAAGGAACTCTTACAGATATGATCTCATTTGGTCACAGAGCAATCTTTTGTGTTGGTTGGATAAATGAATAAACAGAAGCACAGAGACATTGAGAGACTTTTCCAAGGTTTTCTTCTTATTTACCAAGATTTCACAGCTAGTGGATGGCAGAGCCAGCCTTCAAATTCAAAGCATGCTTTTCTCTGCACTTGTCCTATTCATGTAGAAAATGGTCTAACGTCAGAAAATCCCTTCATTGGATATTTACACTAACGAATTAATTGACGGTTAGTAAAGCTGATCCAGTGCTATACCATAAGGCTGAAGAAAAAAGAATTTGATATAGTTATAGGCCTTCCAACCTTCTTGATTGTATAGCTATAAATTAAAACTGTTTCACACTTAGTGTCTAAGAGGATCTGTATTATCCTCAAAGATTCCTGGTTTTTATAATCTATAAAATAATTTATACTATCAAATGAAAAAATGTTTTCTTCAAGATTTATCATGTCAAAATTCACAGTGGTCATGATTATGTAATAAGCCAGATTGATAAAATGTCCTGTGACCTCCATAAGGCAAATAATTAGAGTCATTTGCTTTGTAATCTTCTTTTACATTGTGAACCTTCTGGTTAAATCATCATACATTTAGAATTCCAAACATTAATGTAATATGAGGGAATGCCTGTCCAGTTTAATCTATGCCACAGAGACCAAAGGGCCATGTTACATAGCCACCAAACACAAATAATAACTTTCAATAATTTATTATTTGTAATATACAAATCATCAGATGGAAAATGAGAACTTGAATACTGAAAATTATAATTTGCCTGAAGAAATGGAGGCTTAGAAGAAAGGATGACTCATGTGTTCAATAAACTTTTGCAATTATCAAGACATCTAATGAAAATGGATGAGAATAATGTGAACTAAATTTCGTTGATTCAGAGTGTATTCTTCACAGAAAGAAGCTTCAAAAAGTTATATTAATATATTCTATTCTAACTAGGTACAATCACGTACTGCTAGGCTCCAAGCTGTACAACAGTGTAGGCTACTGTAAATGTTCCCACATTCTACATCTAATTGGTTTTAACTTATTTATTTTTTTCTAATACTTTATTTTTTCAGTGTTCCAAGATTCCTTGCTTATTTTATTTAGCCATTTTGTTCTTAGGAAATAATCTTCTTTAATTCCATGAGTGATTAATTACCTTATAATTTATTTCCCATTTTCTGTTTTTTCTTCTCACTCTTTCAATGAATTCACAAAATATCTAAAGTATCTCAATCTCATCTAAATAATATTTTAAATATTTGAACATTTAAATGTATCTAAATCACATATGTTGCTTAGATGAGATTTAAATGTGTATCTAAAATAACCAAAATACTGAGTTTCTAACATGCAGGTCATTTTGGTTATAGTGGTTTAAATATGATACTAAGAAAATAATGTTGGTGGGAAGATTCAAGAAATTCATGTTCCTTCAGTGTTTCTTTATTAATCATGCAAAACATACACATGTGTGAAAATACATGTTCTTTCAGACAATTTCATGGTACTATCAATAGCTTTTACTTATACTGTGTAACTTTTAGTTATACACACATTCTGTGTGTACAGTATTTACAGAGTATAGCATCCCTCACTGTTGACCTGCTTTTCTCCTGATGCTTGATGTTCCTGTAGAGGCACTGTACCTGCCTACAGCATGTTAAAAGAGGGCGGGAGGAAGGAAGAGAGAGAGAAGGAGAGAGACAGAAAAAGAAAAGAAAGAGAGAAGGGAAAGAAAAGAAAGGAAGGGAAAGGGAAGGGAAGGGAAGAAAAGGAGGAGGGGGAGGGGAAGAGGAAGGAGAAGCGAGAGAAAGAGGAGAGAGCGGAGAAAGAGAAAGACAGACCCTCTCTGATAAGAGCCCGTTGGTACACATTATTTGGTCAAGTTTTCCTTTGGAATAGTAGTCAGGAAAAGGGATGAAGACAGCATGGCAGGATAGAAGACTGTGGCTAAGTCAGGGAAAGAAAGTAGGAAGATAAGGAACAAACAATGCAGAAACTCAGTCAAGCTGAAGGGGACTGAGCAACACAAGATGACTGTCTAAGCCACATACGTTTCTACTTTCAACTTAGTGATTTCAGAGGCAGCATGCATTTTTCAGTTTAATTAAAGCTAGGTTGGTAAAAGAGAAGATCTATTTTGGGGTTATGCATAGAGAATTGGCAATTTTTAAAGGTGTAAATATAAGAGGATGTGAACAATGGATGTGAACAAACTCAGAGATTTTTAAGCAACTGTCCCATGGTTAGAACTCTAATTTAGGAAAATTAGATGGTCCGTTAATTGAGGCAAAATTGATTTACTAAACTTACCTGTTGTTCCAGCTCACAGAAAAGATATGACCACCTGTTGACTGGTGAGCTAGAACTGGGTACTCAGAGATTTCTCACCCCCTCCCCTGTCCTTGGAATATGTGTCCTGCTTGCCTTTCCTGCTCCCAGGGACTGCTCCAAGGACATAGTCTTGAAATAATAATATAGTGTTGAGAATACTTGCTTCACAGGGTACCTGGTTGTACCCAGTTACGTTTAAAGATTTGGCCGGTGGGTGCAAGGATCCATTTGCCTTGCAACTGCCCAAGACAAGCTTTTTATGTAAGTTCCCTTTGCTTATTAAAACTACCACCTGCCACCTGGGAGTGGCCTGCCTCTTTCTTCCTCTCCTTGTCCCTTGTGTATGAGGCCACTTTCAGATTATACCAGGAGAACTCCTGAGAGGGTTGTGAACATTGTCTCAAGCCTGTACAAGCATTACCTAAGTCTGCAGACAGGGTGTTGCTGAAAAATAGCAAAGATTTTTGAGAATAGACTTTTTTCCATGCTTCCAAACATTAATAACACAACTATTGTGTTATAGAGCTATAGACAGCCAAACTTTGGTTATGTGTTATTTCTAATTATATAAGTAGTACATTGATATATTTTACAATAATTCTGTATAAACGTGTATGTGTAAATGAACTCTAATACACATCTTGACCATGGTTATTAGCATCTGAAGTCCATTTCATCGGGAGTCAGCATTTTCAAAATGGCTACTTAACACTTAAAATATATTTACTGAAATATACTCCACTCCAGAGTGTTTATTAATTATCATTGGCGAAATGAGGGTTGTCTAGAATAGATGCATGGTTAAAATATTGTAGAACCCTCACTGTCTTGAATAAATTTCCAATAAGTCCAGCACCATTTGTGGAATAGTAAAAATCAATAGTCCCTTTGCACCTATGTTTCTCTTCTTCTTGGAGAAATCAGAAAGAGGATTCTACTCCAAGGTTGATTTCATAAGTCATCAGAACACTATTGTATTTACCTTGGACTGATCCTCTCATGCAATGTAGTAGTCAGTGTATTTAGGCAGAGTTTGGATTATTCCCCAAGCTATGTAACAGGTTGCATGATCCTTTTGCTAATACATGATTGTGAAATTGGTAGAATTTTGTTCTGAGACCTTTTCTTTTCATTGTAAGATAGCATCTGTTAATAAGGTTGTGAGAAAAGGGAGTTTTAGAGTTCCCACATAACTAAGTCTAGTAACATTACCATTACCTAAAAGGAAACCCATTATTTGTTAAGTGATTTAATTGGTTTGGATCATTTTATAACCTATCCAAACCAAAGTATAATGAATCTTCATATCTGTATATATCTACATGCATACTTATTTTAATATTCATACCATAGCTCTATTTTTCCTTAATAAGCAGCAATCAGAAAAGCAGTAAGAGAAAGAGGAGGAAATGATACCTGAGAAATCCAGGTGGGATATTGATTTAGGAGGGAAAAGGACAATAGGTTGGTGGTTTTGCACAGTTTCAACCTGACGAAGTTGGAACTACATTTCCCAGCATCTCTTTTCCCGTATGGTAGTTGTAACCCAAAAAGAAATGTGCACCAAATTTGGTATGAATAAAACACTTATATTCTCTCTCTCTCTCCCTCCCTTTTTATCATTTTCTTTTTAATTTAAATTTTGTTAATATACTGTGCAATATTGGTTTCTGGAGTGGAATTCATACATATACCACATCTTCTTTATCCAAATGTCCATCAGTAAATGAATGGATAAAGAAGATGTGGTATACATATACACACACAATGGGATTTTTTACCTACATATATTTTAAAAGGTAAAATTGGTGTACAGATTTCAAGTTTCTAGCTTTTAGGATAAAATTAGAGGTTATGCATTTTATTCTACATCTCTCATCTACTCTCTATGTAGCCTCTTGCCTAAAGAAACTTACTTTCATAGTTATTATAAAAGATTGTTTCTGACTTAACTCCTTTTTACAGCAAAATAAATGAATCAGTGTTCTGATAAACACATAATTCATTGGTATTACTATATACTAATTCACTCAAAGAAGCTGACTTAATAGAGCAGTGAAATGACCTGGTAAAGACCCAAGACAGCACTGGCATGGTGACAATAATTTGAAGTTGGAGTATTGTCTTTCAAAAAAGATGCTATAATCTATGAGCAAGAATCCAAAATGTGATGGTGTTTCTCCAATAGCTCTGTAAACAACATAGACCTCTACATCGGTTTGGGAAACAAAGGGTAGAAGTATGGGTGATTCCTTAGACTGATGATTAACTTACAAAAATTCTGCTTCTATTCCTATAACTTAGATCTATGCATATTGTAGATCTTGGTTCTTAATAGAGGAATGCTTTTAACATGGGTCACAGTAAAAGTCTTACGAATTTCAGTGAACTAGATGTTGAGAGTGTCCTCCTAGCCATATTGATCTATTTATACCACTAAGTCTACAGGTAAAAAGAGAGTGTCTTACTTGAAATCCTCTTTTGATGATTAAGGGGAAATAGGCTATTCAGTGGGAGCAGGACTAGAACCCAGGAGATCATCTGGGTATTCCTTTCTACTCCTAGGTCCAATGATAAAAGTTAATGGAAGACTGCAGCAAACAAGTGCAGGCAGGGCCACCAAGGCTTCAGACCCTTCAAAAATTAAGGTAAACAAGCATGATATCTGGATGCTGACTGACGACAATGAAAGTGTGGATGGATAGTGTAAGAGGGGCATCATAAATATAAACTGTGGTCTTGTAAGCAATAACAGACCAAAGGTATTGTAGGTATGTCAATTTTTTTTCTTTAAACTGTCCCTTTTCCAACTATTTTATATAAGGTATGTTAATGGTGGTTATCTTTTTAATTTTGTCTTCAGATTACAGGATATTAAAGGATTATGACTATACTAAAAGGGTAATGATCATTAACTCCAGATGAGTAAAGGTGACTGGTAGGACTTTGGTCCTCATTCTTTGGAGAGAGGATGAGTCAGTCTTTGTTAAATTGAAGGATAGTTGAGTGATGGTACATATAAGCAAACTGTTGTTATTTATAAATTTAAATATTTATTTATTTGGTATTGATGGATGATAAATAGCCAAAGGAGTGGCTTGTGCATCATGAAAGACTTCTCTTTTTAATCAAATGCATTTATTAATTTACCCTCCTGTGTTCTTTCTTATACCTCAGGGCCTAGAAGCTTTCGAACTGCCTTTTAAAAAAAATCTCTTGTAAACGTGGCTTTAGAGTCCACCAATGGGAGGACACATATATGAAATTATTGCATCTTCAGCAAAAGTAAATGTACATAGAAATTTGGCAAATGGGGACGCCTGAGTGGCTTAGTTGGTTAAGCGACTGCCTTCAGCTCAGGTCATAATCCCGGAGACCCCGGATCGAGTCCCTCATCGGGTTCCCTGCTTGGCGGGAAGCCTGCTTCTCCCTTTCTCACTCCCCCTGCTGTGTTCCCTCTCTAGCTGTGTTTCTCTCTGTCAAATAAATAAAATCTTTAAAAAAGAAAAAAATAAATTTGGCAAATGGTAGCCATGAGATTTTGTAGCTCCTTAGAGTGTTTGCCCATAAACCATCTGACATATCCTTCAGGCAGCTGTGATTAGCAGTGGTTTCTTATGATTCTTGCAGCTTCCTGAAACCTGGCATCAAAGCAGAGAACAAGCAGTAGGGTTTTTTGTTGTTGTTGTTATTGTTTACTTCACTAGCTCTTGAAATGATTTTGTGGGAATCAAGTTCCCAATATTATGTCCCTTTCTGCTTTAAAAATGCCTAGAGTGGATCCTGCTTTCCTGCCGGATTCAGTTTTCCTGCTGGAATTGTGACTGATACATCAAGCTCACAAATGACATTCCTTCCCCTTCCTATTTCCTAATGTTGGTCTGTTATCACTAGGAAAAGAAAAACATATTCTTACAAAAAGCCTATTAGAGTAAGGATTTTTTTTTTTCACATAATGCCAAGCTATAGCTTTGACTAGTCTTTTTTTTTATTGTTAAATTTTTTTTCCAGTGTTCCAAGATTCATTCCCCATTCCCCACACCCAGTGCTCCACGCATTCGGTGCCCCCAGTACCTACCACCAGGCTCTCCCATCCCTCCACCCCCCTTCCCTCCAAGTCCCTCAGTCTGTTTCTGTGTCCAAAGTCTCTGTCGTTTCGTTTCTCTCCCTGGATTATCCTACTTCCCATTTTGATTTAGTTCTATGTGGTGATTTAGGAAGGGTCTTAGGATTCCCTTGAAAATGTAGATGTCTAAAGGAAATAGAAGGAAGAAGTAGAACTGATTGATAATATAAAACAAGAAGAGATTAAGGACTCCAAACTGATTTTCCATTATCTTGGTTCTGATTTCTCAGGCATGAAGATCATTGAGTATTTTTTTAAATTGGCATAATCAGTTACAGCGAACATGTCCATGCAGGATGGGGCAGTTAATTCTGGAGAGTTAATGATAATCAGCATTCTCATCACCGCAATTAGCATAAAACAAGTTCTTACTGTGTGTTCTCTAAGTGCCTTATGTGAATTTTCCATTTAATCCTTCCAACAATATTCTGAGGTAGCCATTAATTATCCTCTTTTCACATATAAGAAACTGAAGTATCCAGAGTTTACGTTACTTGTTTGAGCATACACATCTAGCCACTAGTGGAAATTTGATACTCAGAAACAAATGCATAAGTGGTGTGGTCAACACCATTTTATAATATCTAAAATTTATAAACTATCAAATGCAAAATAGCTTTCCTAATGTCACCTAGTGACTGTTAGACCTGTCACAAGTGTTAATTTGGTAAAGCCATGGAGATTTCAGTGTTTGTGGATTTGGAGGCAGAAGGAAGAAACTAAAAAGTTTGGATGACTTTGATGTTATGACACCAGTGTGGGACCCCACAGAATAAAGGTGTGTCAAAGGAGGATAACGGTCGCCCAATCTCCAGGTTTCTAAATGTTACGTCCTTTGCTCTTTCCAAGGTTTATGGCCCTACTGCATCAGGTACACAAAGGCAGCCAGGTAGGGAAATTTATGGGTAAGGCGTTAAAACAAGCATATTACCAGCTCTTCCTCAGTATGTTTATATATTTAAGCTTCCAATATCAGAAATTCTACCAAGATGTATGGATATGACAAGAAACATCTATAATATAGTGTGTGTGTGGGGGGGACAACACATTTCAAGATGCTCACATAAAAGATACTACCTCAATGCAAGAAATTGTTTTCTTATCAATATAACAAAATACTTATCAACAGTATTTTGTCAAGTTAGTAAATTTCCAGTTTATAAACAGATTTAGATTTTATGTATATTTGTACCAACATGTTATCTTTTGCTCCATAAATGAAATAACTTTAGAAGAATGAAAGAAAAAAATTAGGGTTTTAGAATTTTCAGTTACTTAGCCATTTGATAATGTTGGGACTTCATAATCATGTTACAGGGAATTAATTCTGTGTAGGTTCTGCATTGGCTAGAAAAGTAATCATTCTCTAACTCACTCAAAGTTTAGGAATATATTACTGGATACTATGGAGGACAACATGGGGCGAATCTATTCCTCCAAAGATCAAAACCAGGTTGGGTAAGGAAGGCACATATGTATTTAAAGTTAAAATACAATACAAAGAAACATATAAATAAATATGTTAGATATTAAAATATTAGGCTAATACTAGTGGTTTATATAATTCATAGATAATTCTGGGCCTGGTAACATGTGTTAAGCAGAGAAGAGAAGGGAAGGAATTTCAGGTGGGTGAATAATTTGAGAAAATGTAAAGTGAAGTTTAACAAACATTGAACATACAATTTAGCCAAGGCCTTCATAGAAAGGAAAGATAAAAGCACTCATCTTGGTTGTAGAAGAAAAAATTATCAAGTGATTTATAAGCTGAGGGATATGGTAAACACATGGTTCTGTCCGTGTTCACAGAAACAAATCCTGGTTTTTCTGAAGGAGTTTATAAAATATTTGATCCTCAACAAATTTTTCTCCTCTGTTCACTTGGTGGTAGATATCCAAAGATCACAAAGCTCTTCACAACTGTTATGCTGTTTTAGTTTGCTTCCAAACGCTGTGTTTTTCAGTGTTTCAGTATTTCCCTTCTGGAAGGCAGTTGTCAAGGAATGATTACAAAATGTCCTTTGAAACATGACTAGCATTGCATTGAAAGAAGCTGTTTCGGTGGACCAAATTCATGGCTGCCTCCCACATTTGGCATGTTCCTACCAACAGAACAGGAAATAGAAAGCATATTTGTTTAGTTAGGAAACTTGCATTCATTGTTTGTGCTGGCTGCACAGGAGGGTGAGTGGGTATTTATATTACTGTTCTGATTGCAGGGCACTTTTGATTCCTCATTAACGGTATTTGGAGAGTTGTGAAAAGAAATATAACAGCACACAGTTATTTTCATAGACTTCCTTCAAAGTAGTATAATTACTACAAATATTGCTTTAGTCTCCTACTGAGACAATCAGAGCCTAATTTCAGATAGAATAAAATGCAAATAAAAGAAAAGGAAAGGCTTAAACCAACTAACACTTTTAGCCTATGATAGGATTCTCTAAAATATGTATTTAGTAGGACCCTAGTTATTTTCAAGTGACAGTTTCCATTTATTTTGGAATTTAGGAATGTATCAGAAATGTGTTTTTTCTTCTATTTCATACTTTTCTATTGGTTTCTGGCCTACTCATGGGGGTATTGACATCATTTTTGCACATACTTGGATAATACACAGAAACTATTTAAACTCCCCAGCCTGCTTTCCTGAGCACAAAAACTCCTAGAGGACCAGATATTTCTTCCACAATCTCTGCATTCCTTCATGAATATATCTGCAGAACCAGAAATTCTTAAAAAAAAAAATCCATTAGAACCAGGATATCAAGTGCTGCCTTGCCATGGAAAAATTAAATATTACTCAAATATATACTTAATTATGTTAAAAAACATTAGGTGTGTCTCTTTTTATTTTGTTTCAAAAGTCCTTTTTGACTAGTGGATTTTTTTTCCCCCTCACACAATTAGGCATCTTCTGTGTAAAAGTTTTCCTTGAACTCGTTGACAGTGTTGTTGTTGTTCGCTTCGTTTTCTTGTTTGTCCGTTGTTCAAAAGCTGCTTTATCTGAGAGGCTAAGAGGTAAAGTAAATATGTGAGAAAGACCATGAGGAATATTCTAAGCCATCATAGTAACTCTGGCAAACTAAAAGTAGAGCTAGCCCCAAATTGATTGTTTCCCTTATAAATTGTGGTCTACTATTGCCAAATATTCAGCTTTATAAAACCCTAAGAGCCTCTTAATCTCAGGAAACAAACTGAGGGTTGCTAGGGGGTTTGCGGGGGAGGGATAGGGTGGCTGGCTTATGGAAAAAAATTCTTAAAAAAAGAAATTGGATACTGATATTTGATATAAAATTTCCCAATTAAAAACGAGTCATATACTTCAAAGCATAACTAAAATCTAGGCTTCAGGGTTGCCATTAAAACTTGTATACTTTTATAGAGTAATAAATGTGGCAGATGTTTGGCCTCCTGAGGAATAAAAACCAGTGAACTATGTCCAAGATCCATGTTGACAATGGCTGTTTTATTTAACACTAAAAGTGTAAGTTACAAATGATTCATATAATTTTACATCAATTATCAGAAGTTAAACCTTTATATCCATATCTCCAATTATATATCCACCCAGCCACCTATCCAGCCATCTACCCATCCATCCATCTTTCCCTCCCTCCCTTCCTCCCTCCATTTATCTATCAATACACATACACGTATGACGTGTTTCTTCAAGTCTGAGCTCTGGAGTCAACTGCCTAGGTCCAAATATTGAGCCTACCAGCTGTTAATGAAGTACTCTTGGGGATTCACTTAGCCTCCAGTGCCTTAGTTTTCTCTTCTGTAACATGTGAATAATGACAGTCGCTCAAGCATAGAGTTGTTCTGAGGACTGAGATTAGTTTTTGCCTGCATCTTCAGTAATGTTTAACTTCTGAGTATTTTCATGCCTGCTGCTAGGGAACAAAAAAGTGATCGCATTGATTCCCTTTCCACCTACCAGTGTGAGATGCTCAGATAAAAGCAGAGATGAGAACAAGAGCCCTCTGGACATGCACTGTAGTGTAAAACTTCAGATGGTTTGAAGAAGACAATTTTGTCACAAAGCCTTTAGCCATTAGAGCTTCTGTGACCCCAGTGCAAGGCTGCTTTAAAAATAAGTCTTACATCCATTTTCTTTTTTTTCAGATGGCGGCTTACAGACTGGTTATGTGCGCATGTCTTTCTTTAAATCTTTCTTTCTCTCTCTATTATCTGTTTCACAAAATGAATTCTTTATGTTACAAGAAAATTTAAAGTAGTGTTGCTTTAAATAACAACATTTTGATGCATTCAAATTATGAATCAATTTATGAAATATTGATTTACATACAAGTTTACAGGAACAAATCTATTGCATAAAAGCTGTTACAGGAATCAATCCAATGAGCTTTAACAAATGTGGAACCAACTGCTTGTCTAAAAACAAACTAACTTTTGATGACCCCCACCCCAATTTTCTCAACATCAACATGTTTGTTTAGCCTTTTTAACTGGTGTCTGAACTGAATAAGCATTGTAAGAAAATTCTGTAATAGTAAATATACAGCCCAGATACAGAATTAAATGTTTTGCAACAGAGTATTATTCCACTTATTGATTGCCTGTCAGTAAAAATTGATGATTTTCCAAAGTAAAAAGCAAACATAAAATCCGTATTACTATGGGTAATTGCTCCACCCCACATGAGTGGCAGAGCTTGTTTTTTTTGTTGTTTTGTTCGTCATTTGTTGGTCCTAAAAGAAAACAAAACTCAACCCTGAAAACATTCATCAGCAGGCAATTCTAGCAGACCTCCTTGGCAGGACATCAAAGTACCATTTACAAGTGTGTAAATAATACCCTTATAGCCAGGTAAATGCTAAATAAATAAATAAATAAATAAATAAATAAATAAAATAATAAGAACATACTGAACTCTCCTCCCTGAGGTGGACCTTCATTTCTATTTGCCTATTCATTCAGGGCCTATTATACCAATAATTACTCCTTGTGCTTCTGGTCACGAATGTAAAATTATTTGGCTTATTTGGCAGTGACATACAATTAATAGATGTAATTGATGATAAATGGTACCTTTCCTGTTCTCTCAGTGTTTAGCGAAGGACTTCAAAGTTAAGGAGAATAGGTGTTAAATGCCAAAAAGTTTTAAAGAGAGATGCTAGATCCATCAACATTTAGATTTAGTAAGATATAAATTGTTTCTGTTATACTTCCTTCATCCTATATAAGAAAAGAAAGTTGGAAAATAATTGATAGGATAAATGAAAGGGAATTGGTGCTCTCTTAGAGTTCTTGAGAAAACCATCCCTGTGTCCACGTGGGAGTGTGGTGGTGTGTCCCAAGACTGTGAGGGTTGCCTCTGACCTAGAGAGGACTGAAGGAAGAGGTAGGGTAAGACAACTATAAGGGAAAGTGAGGGTCAAGAAGGAAGGCAAGAAGGAGTCCGAGTTGGGAAGGCAAGGATGTGGTTTGCTTTCCAATGGCCGGAGTGGTCAAGTAGCTAAGCAGCTGGGCTTGAGCTATTTGGGAGTTTGCTGTATGATACAAATGTTTGCAAAGTCACCACAAGATCAAGAGCCTAAGTGGGTGTGACTTTGGAGCAATTGCCAGGTGGTTGCCATAAAGCCAAAGGGAGAGGCATTGGCTTGGGGATTAGGCTTGCCATCTCCCTTCAGGGGACATCTTTATATTGGATGAGAGTTGATGTTCTGATTTAGATCTGAGTTGAGATGATGTTAATGCCTGAAGACAAGATTGTTCTATTGTTTAAAATTGGGATCTCCCAGAGATACTATTCAAAGCAGGGAAGAGAAATTAGAAAGCAGATTAGCTAGGATATGTTTAGAGGACTTTCATGAGGAGAAAAATAAAGACTTTTCTGATTGGTATAACTGAGTTGACTGATTCAATAAACTGTTACTGATATAGTGGAATGAACTAAAATGGCCTTTTTAAAATTAGGATATGGCAAAAGCAGCGGGATTTGCACAGTTCTCTGAAATAAAATGTCATGATAAGTAGAAACTCTGAGAATATTATTTAATATTTTGTGGTAAAAGAATTCTCTGCCAAAGCTCAGGATGACAGGTTCATCACCATTACTCAAAATGTCACCTACGCCTTATCCAGGAATCACCTAGACTTCTGGCTCTCCATTTTCTGTTCAATTGGTCTCTCTTAAAAGCTTTCAAACGAGTCCTTTTTTTCCTCCTGATCTAATCTGACAGTTCAGTTCTCACGTGGGCACTCCTCTGGACCAGCACTGCTTGTGATGGGTGCACACACACTTCACCGTCTGGAGCCAATGTTGTGCCTGGACCAGCCCTGTGGTTCTCTTATTGTGATTATCCGACCATCTTAGAAACAACTATTGGGAAATTTTGGAAAAAAAAAACAAAAACAAGAAAAGACTTTATTACAAGTTATGGAGGGTACAAAGCAAGCCAGGGGACACAATGTGGTTGTAGGGATGAGAGGGAGAGGATGAGAGAGACCGAGACTGAACATGGACCTGGATTCTGCCTTTATTGGGGTCTTGGGTGGAATACCTAGAGTCGTACAGATAAATTTAGAACACAAGAGTGGGAATGAAAGCATGGTGAGGGAAAAATAAGGTTATTCAAATGGTCAATTGTCTAGGTCAACTAGAACTTTCTAAAAGGGCAACTTCATGGGTGGAGCAAACTGACCCTCACCTAGTTATATAGCCTGAAGTAGATGCCTTAAGCTTAATGTCAGGCACTTACATTACAATAAAAAAAAGCTGCTTATCAGGTACTTTGCACTATATCCTAGAATACACTTTTCTTGCCTTCTCTGATTTGCCTACCAAAGGAGATCTTTTAAGTTTCTACTACACATGCAGAGTCCCAAAGCTAGCCCAAGCCACACTTGGCATCAGTTTACTAGGAAGATACTGTACAGGAAACACAGCTTGCCAATAGACCAACATTGAAAGAGTCTACCCAGGAGCTGACGCAGCATTCCATACAGCCCTCCATGAGCTATCATCTCCCCAGGGGATGGTTCAGGGCTAAGGAAAGGAGACCCACATGGGGCAAGTACAGGTGCTGCTCTGCCATAGAAGAAGTCATATGCTTCACAGGGTCAAATTTTCTTGTAAAAATTCCATAAGCGTTACTTCCAGGGGTCACCTGTAATCAGGAAAGCTCAAAGCTATGGTTCCCCTATTTAGTATTTATAGTTCATTTATTGTTTTCCCAGTCTGAATGTAATTTACCAACCAGGGTAATTTTTACCATAAGGTAAATATTGCCTAGGGATATAGCTGTTATTTACAATCTTATCCGGCTTTCAAGTAACAGAATTAGGGGGCAACCCACAGTTGGATTCTCGTGAAGCAGGGAAAGGGTTTCATAACCCTTTTGTCTACTCCTTCCTTTCCTGTGAGCCTTCTCTATCTCCACATTGTCAACCCAAATCATTGTCACCATTTTCTTTACTATTTCTGTTTCTTGTTCATTTCTGTTGTTAGCCCATCCTAGCATAATGGTAATTATCTGTTATATTAAAATACCTAGTAGGTCTAGTGGTAGGGTGTGGCTGTTTGTGGGATGGGGAGTGAGAATTGTGAAAACACAGCCCCTAAGGATTTTCAGCAAATTTAGTTGTAACAAAATAACAATAGTTGACAATATCCTCAAACATATTTTGTTGGATTTGTCTTTTCTCATCCATTGAAAATAAAGAGTAAACTATTAGGTTAGGTAATACAGCTATTTTTTTTTAATCAGATGTTCGAAAAACTACTAGCTAAGAAGAAAATATGACCTAAGTGAAATTAATCCTTGAGAATTTTAATTGAAAAAATGACTTTTTAATTAGACCAGCTCATGAATTAAAGATCATCATTAAACCATGGACCATGGAATACTTGTAATAGCTCTACGTCCAACTTCAAGTGATGTTCTCAGTCTAGAGCAAATGATGACCTCTGTATTTAATGCATATGTTATTAGTAGCTCGATCCCTTAGATTCAGTCCATGAATTTTAATCTTCTCCAAAAGATGTTCAGAATGATTAGAAAAATGGAGCTGGATGTAAATAAACAGGAGCAGCTGTTTACCAGAAAGACTCTTTCTACCTGACCTCCTGCTAAGATAACACAATGGTTTCTGAAAGAACATTATGACTCACTCCCCTTTTGCTATTTACCACAAACTCATATATCTTATTCTCTCTTCTACACTACTTTAATCCTACCCTGATCAGGGAACATCATTATCCACACTTGGAGACTGACTCAGACATGTAGTCAGAGGCCAGCAGGTTGCAGGTTTACTGATCCGTATTCAGCCTTGTTTGCCTCATTCCACTGTCCATGACTCTAGGGAAACTTGAATGTCCTGAGAAAGTCAGGCACAGTTTGAAACGTGGACTCTAGATATCAGAGTTTGATGAGGTAAAAAGAAAGGAAATGGAATAGCCTTACCTGAAACACTAGTTGCTGAAGCAGGGAGAGATGAAGAGGAGACCAAGGAAACAGAGGAGGGAAGGAAGTAGCAGACATTGTCAGAGGGTTAGAACTCTGAGCAGACATTGAAGAGGGCCAGGAGGTTCCTGCTGCTGAGAATATAAGGAGATAACTGCCAACAGAAAACCGGATTCTTGTATTACACAATAACACCATGGGCTGAAATGCTTAGGAGGGAGGAATGACAACCAAGACCAAACTTGGCCCCTCTTCTACCCTTTTATACCTAGTTTCAATTATTTCTAGCTCTCAGTGCTCTTGTCTCATATATGAAGAAGGGGAGAAAACACATAAGCTGTTTTGTTCTTTCTGCAATGTTTGTTGAGAAATGGTAAAAAATAAAGAAGAAAACTGAACATTTCATAAATTGTGAAGGAGGGTATATAGTAATGTATAAGTGTGGGTGTATCCCAGAAGTGCTGCCTTGAATCCACTGTTTCTTTGTGGATTCTGATTCTTAACTGCTTATTGTATATGAGATGAAAGTCCTTGCAAAAATAAATATTCTATGTCTGGTATATGATGGGCATCATTAATTGGTGAATGATGAGAACACCTCATGACAATGTAGAACCAAGTTTGCTTAACATAAGAATTCCTTCAGAAATGAAGCCATTCAAGTTGTTTAAACAGATTCCTGGAAGTGTCCCTTTGCTCCTAATTATTAGAAAGTATGCAAGTAGGGATTTTTGTATTTGAATATCTTGCCTCAAATTGTTTATTTTGTTATTTTCTTATCCTGGCTTAACTGAGTGAAAACAACATGGGAGATGATGCTGAGTAAAACTCCCGGGCAGATTTCTTTCCAGAAAAGACAAAATCAGAAGGGAAAAGATGCACTTATTCCCTTATATACTAATTCAGTGGACTTTCTCTGGGGTATCATTGTAAGGCATATTTTACATTGAAATCATCTTGTAATATGGTACCTTTGGTTCATATTAATAACCATCAACACTTACTGAGTGTTAAACATTGTACATACAGCCTCTCATTTCCTTTTTTTAATATTTTATTTATTTGACAGAGACAGAGAGAGAGTGTGTGTGCATGAGCAGAGGGGAGGGACAGAAGGAGAGGGAGACACAGACTCCCTGCTGAGCAGGGATCTTGATGTGGGACTCCATCCCTGGACCCTGGGATCACGACCTGAGCTAAAGGCAGATGATTAAACAACAGAGCCACCCAGGTGCCCCTAGCCTCTCATTTCCTATGAAGGACCCCATGTCAAGGTACTATTGTTACTTTCATTTTGTAAGTGGGAGACTAAAGCAAGAAGAGGTTAGGTAGTTAGTCCAAGGTCACATACCTAGTGAGTGGTAGAGCTGGATACTGAACCTCAATAGCCAAGCTGCACAGCCCACAAGGTTCATCACTACCTTAACTGCATCAAGTGCCTATCTTGGGGTACATATCTTGGGGTAGACAATGAAGGACAGTGAAGTACAACAAAGTACCTGGAAAACTCTTCTACTGACTACCGTAAAGGGTTGTGTCTCCTGACTTCTTCAATTTTTCTTGCTACCACCTGTATTCTTTCCCATGTTTCTTGTCTTACTGCCTTTGTTTCATTCTAGATGCCAGTACCCATAGCTATCTTTTCTTCTCTGTATCTCCTATTCCTGTTTGATATCATTAATTCCAAGATTATTCATCACTAGGTAATGTCTTTCCAAATGTACATCTCAATCTTGGATTCCAAACATATGTCCAAACCCTACCTCTCTCAGCACCTAGTTGTCTCAAAGCTCCTGAAACTCCACATGTCTAAAAATGATTCCATTTTTGGATAGGACTTTTTTGTATAGGACTGTCCTGGTTAATGATACCATATCCTAATTTGCAATCTATGATTGGCAATTACTACTTGTCACTGACTCAAATCCTCCCCACTTGAGATCAGAGGTCATCTCTCTTTCTCCTTTTTTTTTTTGAAAATTGAGCCATAATTGACATATAACATTATATTAATTTCAGGTATACAGCATGATGATTGGATATTTATATATATTGTTAAATGATCACAATAAGTCTAGTTATATATAACACTACACATGATTACAGATTTTTTTTCTTGTGATGAGAACTTTTTTAAATTGAAGTATAGTTGACATAACATCAACTTCAGGTATAAAAGTCTATACTGAGAACTTTTAAGATCTCTTATAGCAACTCTCAGATATATAATACGATATTATTAATTATTAAAGAGATCATCTCTTGAATCCAGCTGTTCCTCTCTCCTCATGGCCTTTACTTTACTGAAGATATGAATCATGCCATGTTCAGCTACTCTGACATCAATTTTTTCTCTCCTCCAGTTAGAACCTCTTCCATTTTTTCTAGGATTACAATTCTTAACAATGAATTTAATCAAATTAATTTTTTACCTAGAGACATCTGTCAGTATTCTATCATTCACAAGATAAAATCTAAGCTCAAGATGGTTGGCAAGCTCTTTCAAACACAGTTCCTACCCTCTATAGTTAAGAATCTGTTTCGTGGTATGTGTCTCTCTCTTTTTCCTTATGCTCATTTTTTTTTCTTAGATTCCATGTATGAGTGAAATCATGTGGTATTTGTCTTTCTGTGACTGATTTAATTTGCATAGCATAATATTCCCTAGCTCCATCCACATTGTTATAAATGCAAGATTTCATTCTTTTTTATGATTAATATTCCATTGTGTGTATGTATATATATATATATATATATATATATATATATATATATATATACACACACACATAGTCAGACAGACACACACACACACATATACATATCTTCTTAATCCATTCATCAATTGAAGGACACTTGGGTTGTTTCCATGGTTTGGCTATTGTAGATTATTGTATATAATGCTGCTATAAACAAAACATTGGATGCATGGATCACTTTGAATTAATATTTTTGTATTCCTTGGGTAAATATCTAGTAGTGCAATTGTGGGATCATAGGGTAGTTCTATTTTTAACTTGAACCTCCATACTGTTTTCAAACTGATGATTACCAGAAGGAAGGTGGGTAGGGGAATAGGTGAAATAAGTGATGGGGATTAAGGAGTGCACTTGTGATGAGCACCACATGTTGTATGGAACTGTTGAATCTCTATAAAGTATAAACCTGAAACAAATTAAAAAAAAAGTAGGAAAAAAACCCCACAGTGTTCCTATTTATAGCAATACAAATACAAAACAACCACAACAGAGAGATAAAATGATTGTGGCTACCTGCTACCTATTCTTTATGCCCCAGCAACCCAAGAGCCCAATTTAGAGTCAAGATGAAGAAGCTTTAGAAGTGTAAACTGAGCTGGAAAAGGAAGACAGTGCTTCAATTTGGGATATCTCTTATCCTCTCCAAGGTATCGTGGTTTATCCAATTCCTAAACTATTCTCTACCTTCCCACTCCCAACCACTCACTTCTGTTGTATTCAGCCTTGAGGTCATGTAAGCCACTGATGATGGAGGAGGAGAGGTTGTTTGGGAGAAAGAGTCATCAAGACCTGAATTTAGGGTGGGGATTATTAAAAAGAAAACAAAACAAATCAAACCAGAACAACAACAAAAAAATGTAAACCTTTCATACAGCCAAGATATACATTCCACTAGTATCTCTGCTATGCTTGTTATGGGCTAAATTGTGTTTCCCCCAAAATACTTACCGTTGATGTCCTAACCACTCCCCTCCAGAAAGTAATGTGTTTGGACTCATTTTACTAATGAAACATTATTTCTCATATACTTTTTGTTACTTTGAAGCCCACTAGGAAGGATTTCTTTTTCTGAATTACTTGTTACCTTTTGGAGAGGAGACTTCTGATTAGGATCTTTCAAATGCTATTTAAATACTATTTGAGTGTGAGTTCCTAGTCATAGTCCTTCAAATTCTGTTTCACTGCTTATAGAATGTAATTTGCTACACATAAATGTAGGTATTTGTAGTGAAGTACTTAAAATTAAAGCTATACAGGGTAGTGTCAAAGAATTTTCCAAAGTGACCATCTAAACTCATAGTCTCAGAAGGAAACAAGAATTCTAGTTGCTCCACATCCTCACCATCACCTGACATTGTCAGTCAATTTTTTTTTTTTAAATCTAGCCACTCTGCTGGATATATAGCCCTATTGCACCCGGTTTTAATTTGCATTTTTATCATGGCTAATGAGGTTTGGCAACTTTTTATGTTTTTTATGAGTCACATAGATGTGCTCTTTGTGAAATGTCTTTTCTTTTGCTTATTTCTCTACTCAGTTATCTTTTCCATATTGATTTATAGGAACAGTATATTTTTAATATTTTTAGAACCTGGGGCAAGAGTACGAATATCTTCTTTCTGATTTCTTGGCTTCTCTTTTTTACAGTGCTTAATTGTAATGTAGTTTGATTTATCAATCAGAATTTTATCTGGAGTTGGACTGTTCATCAGTCATATTATATGATCTTCATAGAAAGTCTGAGGAGGGGGCGCCTGGGTGGCTCAGTTGGTTAAGCAACTGCCTTTGGCTCAGGTCATGATCCCAAAGACTCAGGATGGAGCCCCACATTGAGCTCCCTGCTCTGCAGGAAGCCTGCTTCTCTCTCTCTCACTCCCCCTGCTTGTGTTCCCTCTCACGCTGTGTTTCTCTCTGTCAAATAAATAAAAAAAAGAAAAGAAAAAGTCTGAGGATAGGAGGAAAAATATTTTATTCTTTAAAATTAATTTATACTAGGTCAGAAATTTGTATAAATACCAACCTAAAATATTGAACAATAGAAATCCCAAAAGTGGAAATGTAGAAGGAAAGCACATCTAAAGACAAAAGCACCTGCTTCTTAATAATCCTTAGATGTTATGACTAAGAGTTAATCTAACTAAATTTTGTAAGCCCATAATTGGGATGCTTCTTTCTGTCACATCTGTATTCTTAATTTGCTTTTGCATCCTTGTTTTATGGCTTTGGACCATCAAAAGTTACTGTGTGTTCCCATAGCTTTTCCTCTGAGTATTTCTTCTCAAAGATTCATTTTCTGATGATTTTCTACTTGAAACTGCATTTTAAGCTCCTTCTCCAAAGGTTCCAACATCACTAGAGCCTTATTTCTTTTATGAATCAGAGAAAGTAAGTATAGGAAACATTAATGTTACATCATTATGCTGATGAGAGTGTGACTAATTTTTTGCAATCAGAAAAAGGGAAACTGCTCATTTCCTATTAAAGCATAGAACAAGCTTTTCCCTGACAGATTTTTTTCAAGTAGTAACTGCTGCCTAGGCATTCCCTGAATTGTTTTGACAAGGTAGAGACTTGATGTCATTCCCATCAATGGCTTGAGTGTACCAAAGTTTTAAAGACTGCTGGTGAACAAAGGATTTTATGAAAAGAATTTCTCAGTGGTTCTATACAGTGACAGTCAGACTACTAAAAGATCATTAGCCCACATTAGGGGGTATTTTATAATCAAATTTGAGTAATAATAATAAATTGTCAACCTGTTTAATGGTAGATAGAATCCAAGACTGACAACTTTTTTTTTAAAGATTTTATTTATTTATTTGACAGACAGAGACACAGCTAGAGAGGGAACACAAGCAGGGGAAGTGAAAGAGGGAGAAGCAGGGTTCCCAACTAGCAGGGAGTCTGATGTGGGGCTCAATCCTAGGACCCTGGGATCATAAGCTGAGATGAAGGCAGACGCTTAACGATTGAGCCACCCAGCCACCTTCAAGACTGATTCCTATACTAAGTTCCATACAATAACCAAGGTTAGTTTTTCATGATTCATCCTTAGATTATTGACTTTATTTTCACACGTTGGATTGTGAATAGGTATGAGGTTGGTTTAGAAGTCATATACTCAAAACATTAAATATTATCTATTTTTCTTGGGTGAGGAAAAATTCCTAAAGGAAATAGACCTTGAGATGAGTTTGAAAGAGTGAATTGTTTGACAAGGGGAAGCTAGAGTTAGGTGAGGAGTAGAAGATAGCACAATGAAAGGCTTCTGAAAGGAAGTGAAGGGCAATTGTGAAAGGAAGTGAAGGGCAGTTTTTAAAGGACAGATGTGCAATGAATGGTATTCAAACTACTCTGGAGGAGCTATAAATGAAAGCTATAGATAAGAGGTAGTAGAAGGCATCATTGAGAAGTGTTAAAATAACAGTTATTTTGAATACCGTATAAGAGCTGAGCTGTGCTTTAGTGAGCTCTACATTTAAGCTATCCCTTTTCCTTATATATTCTATAGTTACATTTTCATCTCAGTTGACACTGTAAATTACCTTAACTTTATCTTACTTCCTTTTCTCAGCTGCAATATTATTTCTAACTATAACATCATATTTGATGAATCTCAATTTTCTTATATTTACATTTCTTTAATTACTCTTAGACATTTTTTGCCATATATTTTGTTGGCCTTATTCTTTTTCATAGTCTATCTTTAAGTTATCTGAAGGAAATGTACAACTTTCATAATCTGTTATTATAACATTCTTTTGAAAGTCCTTTATATCTAACCACAATCTTTCATGTTGTCCTATAATTGTCTTTCCTTCTCTTGAATATTAGGTAGACCGTAAGGTTATGATCTTCAAAGTAGTCATGTATCTGGCATGTCTTTTTCTGTAAGTCCACATCTTGTACTTGTTTCACATGGACTGCCTTTCTAGCCTTTTAGTAACTGTGGTCTATTCCTTGAACTGTTTGCCTGCATACTCCATTCCTCTTATTATTACTGATCATAACACAGAAAAATAAAAATCTCTCTTCTTTCAACATTCCCTTCTGCCAGGAGCTTTACATAAATTATTTCCAGTGATCTGTAGTAAGAAAAGTGATACCCAGAAAAGTCAAATGGCTTGTCTAGGTTTACATGGAAATAAATAGCAGAGCAAGACTGAAATTTCATCTGACAAATTTCTAAGCTTACACTTTTAACTATTACACAAACCAAGATAAAGCATTCAGTATGTTCTATATGTTTATCTGGAAAAAGGAAAAAAAATAAATAAAACATGGTCTCTTCCCTCAGTGGATTCATTGCCTATTTGGTGAGCTAAGAATACTAACTATGGAGAATAAGATATTCTTTTTTTTAAGATTTTATTTATTTATTTATTTATTTATTTATTTATTTATTTATTTATTTTTATTTGTGAGAGAGAGAGAGAAGTGTGGCAGGGAGGAGCAGCGGGAGGCAGACAAGTAGACTTCATGCTTAATGTGAGACCCAAGGTCTTGATTTCATGACTCTGAGATTATGACCTGAACCAGAAACAAGAGTCGGTCACTCAAACAATTGAGCCACCCAGGTACCCTGAGAATAAGATATTCTTAATCATATTCTTAATATGATGTTAATCATTTTCTGAATATGAAAATTACTGTGTATTAAAGTAGTTAGATCATACGGGAAGCTGATATAATTTAATTGGATTTAATTCTGACTAGGTGCAGTAGGTAAACTAAATGGTCAGACTAGAAGATATAGCTGAATAAAGCTTCTTCAAGGAGATGCAACTTCAGTGAGGTTTGCATTACTGGATTTTCCTCGTACAGGGCAATTTCTTAAAGTTTTGCTTATTGAACCTCTTCAGCTTCTTCTGGATCACTTGTGACTCTACTTCGGTCATTTGGAATACTCAATCCTTTCCCCAAGGTACTGGCCACATCTCTCCAAACCAGAGCTTGAACTGAGCATTCCATTAACGCTCTTTGTCTATTATGCAGCCTTCGAAAATGCTATGCAGCCACTGAAAACAATAAACATTAAGCTGTTATCATTTTGTTGTGCAATTGTGCCATAGTTCTGTATTCAAAATCATATCTTCTGATGTATTTTTCAAGAGTTATCATTTGATTCAAAGTCTCCTTATTAAAGTAAGATAATTAATTGGGTATACTTTTATGATTCTGCACAGCACTTTATAATGTCTAAAGCATTTACAGATCCATTAACTTCCATGAGTCCTGAAAGATTTCGCTTTTTGTAGACATTTATGATAAAATCCTCCCCACAAATGTGGAAAAATATTCCTTCACCTGAAAACATGCCCAAAGGTGAAAAGTAGTGCAGAATGAAACAGTAAACATGATGTAATTTCCAAATGATAGAGCATGGAAATTCAACTAAAATGAAGTTTCTTAGCCTGAATCATTTCTCTTACTAAAATTGAAATCCAGCAGCCATACAGACTGGATTAGTGCCTTAGCATTTTAGGCTGAAATATATTAGTATCCTATGATAATCCATGGCTCAAAAGTCATACGCATTTTTCTATTTTTTTTTTTGGTTTAAAATAATTTCTCTTGAAATTCATTCCATTTTTTTTTTGTTGCTTGCTGTGTTAGGTTAATATTCATGGAAATATTCATTATCAAGGAAGGTACAAAAATGTCTTTAACATTCCTTTAAGTTTTTAAGGAAATATTTGCATATATAATGGATACCTGTGTAGGAATTCACTCAAATTTATTGCCTTTTATTCTTGCATCAATTTTTCAGACACACTTGCCCTATCTCATTACTAGATAAGAATTTATTCAAAACTATTTCATACTATGGCCTGCTTTTTGTTATTAGTATTCACTAATTTGCCATGTTTAACACAAAATTAAATTAGTTTTAGATAATCTTCAATTTTCTTCAATTCAAATTTGCATCAAGAAGTTTATATAGGATTTAATCGTTTTATTTCATGTCTAATTAGTTAGCATGTTCTTAGCTACAAGGGACAGGAAAAAAAACAAGATGACTGGAGATAGAATTGTCCAGGGTTAGTAATTCAGAATTCAACTACAATTTTCAGGATCCTGTTTTGTTCCCCATCTTTCTTCTCTGTCATCATCTGCTTGTCATTCTTGTCCCTGATGGTCAAGACATGAGTGACATAGTTGCCAACATCATGTACATTCACTACAACATATAATAAATGAAGAGGGGAAGTTGTTCCATGCATCTATTTATTATCAAGAAACTTCTTGCAGAAATTTCCTAGTGGACTTCTTATATCTCATTGCCCAAGACTGTACCACCTGTCTTTAATATTTGATTCACTGAAAAAAGAACTACATGGTCATGACTGACTTTGACAAATCACCCTCCATTGTCTTCAGGGCTGTAGAAAAAATTACTTCTCTCAGGCCCACATCCCTGCCAATGAAGGTAAATACCTGAAAAAAAAAAAAAAAGAAACAAACAAAAACAAAGCTGAGTTTCTGCCAGCCAAAGAATATAAAATATTTGGAAATTTTAAAAAAGTTATTTATACTCCCTAGTATTATCCCTTTTCCTTTTAAGCACAATTCTGGCCCTACTTGTTTCTTTTCCTATTGCTAGATAACCTTTTCCAATATCTTACAAAATTTAACTGTATTTAAATACTATTTAAGTGTACCTATATACTATTAAATAAAACTAATTTGTTTCATAGTTACAGATAATAACACAGTTTGGGTTAAAACAGAATACAGGATTTAAGGGTCTAAAGTTAGAATTTGTTTCTAGAACTATCTGTAATTTCAAATCCCAAGGTTTTCTCTTGGCTTCAACTTTATCTAGGTGGTTATAAGTAAATTCAGTCTAAATTCAGTAACTTCTTGGTCAAATCCATAATGATTATTTTGGCCCAGCTGAATTCCTCTCCTACTGTTGCTGGGACCAGTGATCTCGCTGGGGATCTTGCATAGCCACCTGATGCTGCAGTTAGTGGTGAAGGGAGGGTGTATGTATTTCTTAGATCTCCTCCCCTGCCTCTGTTTCCCACACTGTCATCAATAATCAATGTCTTTTTGGCCTGTGATCATGGGGTAAGTGATACCAGCAGGGGCTTTAGTAAGTGTTGCTCTTGTTTCTAGAAAAGTTTCAGAATATAGACAATTCCAGGTTGATGCAGCTTCTCTCCTCCTATGCCTATTTGGGGGCCCAGGTCTTTCTCCCCATGCTAGCAGCACACCCACAGTGGAGTTGGCCATTTTCCCCGCACACACACTCCAGATAAACAGAAAACTTATAAATCACAGCATCTTTCTCAGGTCCTCAATCACTGTACAGAGGGGTGTATCATAGTTTTCTAGGGCCACGTTAACAAATTCACATACAATTGGTGTCTTAAAATAAGAGGAACTAATGCTCAAAATTTTGGAGACTACAGGTCTGAGATCTAAGGAGAATTCTTCCTTGCCTCTCCCAGCTCCTGGCTGTGTAACTCCTTTTTCCCCACTCCATCTTCACACAGTCTTCTCTTCTCCCTACATCTGTCTGCAACTTCTTCTCTTCTGTCTTATGAGGAGAGCTATCACTGGGTCTATGACCCACTCATATAACCCACGATGGCCTCATCTTCAGATCCTTAAGTTAATTGCAAATGCCAAGACCCTTTTTTAAATAAGGTCACATTCACAGGCCCCAGGGTTTAAGATGAGTACATATGTTTTCGGGGACCACTATTCACCCTGCTACAAGGAGTGGAAGTCTGAGGCCTGTCTCATGCCATGTGGGTCATGCCGCCATCTTCTCCTAAACCCCTTTACAGGACTGTTTTTCCTCAAGTAGTGGATAGGAAACAAGTGTGACTCTTCTCCAATGCTCCCCAAATTTCATGAGGGGGCTTTTTATGTTTTCTTCCTGTCCTTCCCACCCCAGCCCCTTAAGATTCTACTTTAAGAGGTCAAGGGGAATAATCTCCATTTGATTTCTCACTCAGTACTTGTTTGTCCTTGTATTCTGCCCTCTCCCCTCTCCACAGCCACACCCCCTATCCAAGTATTTTTTCTGGAAGGGTGGGGGCAAAGTACCAACCATGTCTCATCTTTTTGTTTTACATCAAAAACAGTGCTTCTTTGGACTTAGCAATTTAGAGTTGAGACCTCTGCCACTGGGGTGAGCCCTCTTCACTCAAATAGACATCATTAGGTTTAGCTGGAGGAAGAACTAACAGGAACAGAAAGGTGTCCCTCAACTGACACATTATGGGTCATCCTGTTCCACCTACAGATTGAGAATTCTTGTTCAGGTCCACTCAAAAATGCCCTTCTTTTAGCTTATCTAAGTACCTAGAAGTTGCTTGAAAACCTCAAGTAATTTAAGTTTTATTTCCTTTCCATTTGGGATAGTATTATTATCCACAAAAGCATTTTAGTGCAACTGTTGAGCATACAAAACAATTTGGGGCTGATGGCAACTGTGGACCACCTTTATTCTTTTGAGATAAGTGAACCCTTATCTGTCCTTATTGAAGATTTTCATGGTTTGTGCAAATTGCTACAGATTGATTTTGTTGCAGTTGAGCAAAATTGGTTAAAATAACCCATACAATTGGTGCCTTAGTAAAGAAAGGGCGACTGGGTCTTTGTTCCTGGCACCCCCAAATTTGGAATTTATAAACCTTATAAAAATTGATTTAAAAAGATTTCTGCTCTCCACATCTCAACAAATGACCCTTCCCCGCAGTGGAAATGGGTGCAGGAAGAAATAGTTATAGGCTAAAAATTTTCCGGTATCAGAAAGAGAGAGCTTGGACAGTGAAGGGAGACAGCCCAGGAACCAAGAAGAGGCTGAAATATGGAGGTATAATGTGGCCAGAAGGGAAGATTTAATGGGCTGACTCCTGGTAGGAGAGTAGGGGAGTGAGAAGACAACAGATGATTCTGGAATATGCTCTGTCAGTGGAGGAAAAGTGTCTACAGAGATACCCCCACCTGCACCCCAAAACCTAGAAGCCTACCCATCCACTTGTCAAATTACTACACCCTTAAAAGCCTAAATACTAACTTATTGTCTTACAGTTCTGAACTTTAGAAATCTAACATGAGTCTCACCAAGCTAAAATCAAGGTTAACAGTAATAACTTTTAATTTTTATTTATAAATTATTCTGGTATCAAGATCCTCTATTAATAACATTAATTGAAGCTGAATTTTTAAAATAAGGATTACATTGAAGTCCCACTGGCATGAGCTCTTTTATAGGTTGCAGAGAAAGATTTTATATCTTGAGATTTTTTTTAGACTTTAATGTGCTACTTCCATGATCTTTGACCTACTAAGTTCTTTTGTCAAAACTGTCATCATAAGTCATATGTTTACAGGGTAACTTTAACCTCTTGTTTTACTATGAATATGCCTGGCAAAGGTTAAGCAATCTGTAGAGGAGGCATAACATCTTAGGGATTTAACGTCAGATGGATTCCCATTTTGAGTTGACCTATTAAAGTATTTCCCAGTCCTGGGATATGATAATCAAATAAATCAGTTATTCATTTATCAGAGAAACTGAATTTACATAAAATGTATAAGAACAGGCCAGTGGAAAATTATGTAGGATTATCCAACTATTTTGGAAGAGGAGAATAAATCTTCCCCAACATGGTCAGAGTGAAGTAACACAGGTAAAACAATATAAAAGAAGTTAGATTTAAATCTCAGCAAATGAAATTTTATGCTCGGTGGATCACATGCTTCCCTCTAGGGACATCTGAAGAAGATAGCCAGGGTGAGGGGGGCTTAGTATATCTTTATAGGTTAGAGTGCAAGTCTCAGAAGGCAGATTTAGGTCCTGTGCAAAAGCTCCCAACACATATTGAAAACATTCATAAAGCCAAGCTGGTTCCAAGTGGACTACTAAGTGCTAGACAACAATGTTCTCATTTACAATATAAAAGTAAATGGGTCATTTAAACTAGGTTACCAGCAGATCAAAATGGGAATAGGGAGGTTTATGTGAAAGAGAGGGACAAAGGGAGCAGGGCACCTGTCAGCCTTGGCATCTGTAAATTTCTGCAAGGCACTGGGAGTCAGGATGCGTTCACCTGAGTACTTTTGAGAAGAGCATAATTTGCAGTTTTGCATCTCTCCAAAGTTGTTTTGTGTCTCAGTGGGAGCATGCTGTTTCGTCAAGATGGCAAATGGCCACAAAGAAATAAATGAAATAAAATTCTCATTGAGGGAGAGAGCTAGCCAGGGAGAAATCTGGGGCATAATCCTTTGAACAAATGGCAATAAGGAAGGTAGAATGATATTTAAAGTACAAAGGAAGTGACATGAAGGGGAGCTTTCAGATGTTCAAGAAAATGGTAAGAAAACTTGTGGTCTGTGATGTTACTTGCAACTACAAGAAGAAAGACCTCTGAATTTAGGAAACATTTCCAAGAAATCAGATTCACATATAAGCAAAGAGAAGCATTTCATGCTATTAACACCAAGTAATATCATTAGCATTATTTGTATTACTAATGGAAGTCTAAATCTATGAGATATCTTGAAAATATCATGCTGTTATTAAAATAGGAATAATAGTAACCTGTGCATAACAACTTGGATTTATAGCAATTTATAGATATTGATTATGCTCATTCTATCTAATTAAAGGCATAATAAAAGTCCATTAGGGAAGCATAAGGTTTTCTACTGCTTTTTATGATAGGAAGAGATAACATATCATAACATATCATTTTTTTAAGTGGGAAAATATTCTTGTTGGGATGTTACTAACAGTAAATACATGAAACCAAAAGACATGTAAACCAGAGAAAGACAAGTTCTAGAAGAATAGGAAGTGAAAGAGAACAATTGGGAGTGAAACTACTACTCAAAGCCCAACGCTAGCAATCAGAACTTTGATGAAGATACGCAGGAAGGACAGTATCCATGCTACTGATGCTCAGAGAGCCTGGGCAGTCAGAAAAACACTATGTTGTTTCGTGGAACAGTATTTTATAAAACCAAAGAGGTCCAGTTTTCATCTTTTCTGTCCCTCTCAACCTTACCAAATAGATCCAAATACAGGATGCCTATTAACTCTGCCAGTCTAAAATAAGCCTTGAGTCATCCTCCTTCTTTGGGTTCAATCAACACAGCTTCTTAGGCTCCTCTTGAGTCAGGAAGCTTTATAGGCTTTCATCATTTCTGATTCATTCATTCTTTTGTTCTATATCTTAAAAGCTCGGCAGGTTTGGAATGGATAACAGAGTTGTAATCATTAGTCAACAAGTCTTTCATGAGTACCAGCAGGCTGAGAGCATACTGACCACAGGTGGTCCTAAGTGGCCACTGGGTACAGAGCCATCATAGGAGGGAGGGAAGAAGTAGAAAACATGGCCCTTACCACAGGGGCTCTCACAGTCTGACTCTAATAGAAATCACAAATTAAAGTGTGCCTACTAGTCCCCAGGAAGTGAAGAGGAGAATAAATGCTGACTGACCGGGTCTTCCTTGACTGGGCATTGCTTCTCTGCATGCTCTGTTCTCCTCTTGTAATTTCACTGGGTCTCAAACCTCCAAACATTGCAACTATCTTTGATCAATTTATTGTCAGTGGAATGTATCCTGGTAAGTTCCCCTTTATTTATTTATACATATATACTATATATATGTAATATATGTGAGATATAAATATATAGTATAAATATATTAAAATATAAATATATAAGGGTAAATATATATTTGTACATATTTCACATATATATAGAAAAAGTTTCAGATATTTTATTTAAAAATTAAAATCATATAAAGGGACTTATAGTGAAAAATACATTCATGTCCTTCCCACCCAAGACTTCAGGTTCTCCCATCTCAAGGGATTATCACTATTTCCACATTCTTGTGCCTAGAAACAGTCTGTGAGATATGCAAATAGATATATATTTCCACCTCTCCCCTCTTAAAAATAATTAATAGATTTTATTTTTTAAATTCCATTTCAGATTTATAGAATAGCTGAGCAGATAGTTCTTAGATTTTCATATATTCACCCCACATCCCCCATTCTTATACATAGTTCTCCTATTATTAATAACTTACATTAGTATGGTCCATTCATTAAAATTAATGAAATAATATTGACACATTATTTTATTAACTACTAGCCATAGTTTACATTAAGGTTCACTCTGTTTTACAGCTCTAAGGATTTTTTGACAAACATGTAGTTACATATACCCACAATTACAGCTTCCATACAGAATAGTTTCAGTGTCCTAAAAATCCCCTGTGCTTCATTCATTCATCTTCTCTCTTTCCCTCCAAACCCATAGCAACCTCTGATCTTTCCACCATCTTCATAGTTTTATTTCTTCCAAAATACCACATAGCTGAAATCACAGAGTACATAGACGTTTCAGCCTTAAAAATATGCATTTAGGTTTCCTCCACATCTTTTAATGGCTTGATGGCTCATTTCCTTTACTCACTGAATCATATTCCATTGTATGGATGTACCACAGATTTGTTTATCCACTCATCTATTAAAAATATCTTAGTTGCTTCTTATTTTTGGCACATATAATCAAAGCTGTGATACACATTTGTGTGCAGGTTTTTATGTGGACGTAAGTTTTCAACTCCTTTGGGTAAATACCTAGGAGTGCAGTTGCTGGATTGTGTAGTATGTTTTGCTTTATAAGAAACTGCCAACCAACCAAGGCAACCATAAAACTAGTGTTTCTAACAGCAGTGAATGTGTGTTCCTGTTGTTCTACCTCTTTACCAACATTTGGTGTTGTCAGGTTTTTGTTATTGTTCTTATTTTGCTATTCTAATAGGAGTATAAAGAGATCTCATTATGCTTTAATTTACAACTCCTTAATGAGGTACTACAATGAGCATCTTTTCACATGCTTACTTGCCACCTGTTTATCTTCTCCAGTGAGATGTTTTCTGAGATCTTTTACCCCATTTTTAATTGGGTTGATTATTTCTTATTGTTAAGTTCCAAGGGTTCTTTGTATATTTTGGATACACGTCCTTTATCAAATATATGTTTGCAAATATTTTTCCCAGTATGTGGCTTATTTCTTCATTGTCTTAATAATGCCTTTCACAGAACAGAAGTCTCAAATTTTGATAAAGTAAAACCAATCAATTTATTTTCATGGATCGTATTTTTAGCATTATATCTAAAAACTCTTCATTGAAGACAAGGTCACCTAGATTCCCCATATAGGTAAGATCATATGGTATTTGTTTTTCTCTGATTTATTTCACTTAGTATGATTCCCAAAGTCAATCCATCATGTCATAAAGGCAGGATTTCCTTTGTTTTACGGCTGAAAAGTATATATTACCCTTAAACAGCATGGGTTTATACTGAGTGGGTCTTATGCAAGGATTTTTTTTCAAAACAATACTATAAATCTATTTTTTCTTAATTATGATTATCTTGACATTTTATTTTCTCTAGCTTTATTGTAAAAATACAGTATATAATAATATAACAATAAAATATATATTAATTGATCATTCATGATATCATTAAGGCTTCCATTGAACAATAGGCTAGTAGTAGTTAAGTTTTTGGAGAGTCAAAAATAACACATAGACTTTCAACAACATGGGTTCTCTCCACCCATATGTAACTGTATGTGTATCTATATAATCACGTTTTCTTTATCGATTCTTCTCTCAAACAACACCTGGGTTTTTTCCATACCTTGGCTATTGTGAATAATGCGATTATGAACATGGGAGATATCTCTTTGAGGTAATTATTTCATTTCCTTTGGATATACATTTAACTGGAAATGAGATTTCTGGATCATGGAGTAGTTCTAATTCTTGAAGAATGTTCATAGTGTTTTCCATAGTGGCTGTACCAGTTTATATTCCCACCAACAGCCTACAAGGGTTCCCTTCTCTCTCTATCCTCACAAGCATTTGTTATCTCTTGCCTTTTTGATGACAGCCATGTGAGGGGTGAAGTGGTGTCTTGTGGTTTTCACTTGCATTTATCTGATGATTAGTGATGTTGAGTGCCATCAGGCCATTTATTTGTCTTTCTTTGAAAAATGTCTATTAAAATCCTTTGCCAATTTTTAAATTTTTTTCACTATGGAATTTTATGGGTTTCCTGTATATTTTGGATATTAGCCCCTTATCATACATGTGGCTTGCAAATATTTTCCCCATTCCATAGGTTACCTTTTCATTATTGATGGTTTCCTTTACTGAGCTGAAGCTTTTTAGTTCGATGCAGTGTCACTTGTTTATTTTTGTCTTTGTTGCTTTGCTTTTAGGTTCAAATCCAAAAAATCATTGACAAGACTTATATCAGGGAGCGTACATGTTTTCTTCTAGGCACTTCGTGGTTTCAAGTTTACATTCAAGCCTATCTCCTTTTTAAGATCTGTTTCTGGAGATTCATCTTGTTCTTTTGTTTGGCACAATATTTATCTGTTTCTTTATTTTCCTTGACACTTAGTGTTTTGTAATTTGACATTTTCTGTGCACTAGTTGTTTTATCTACTTTATCTATCAGCCCAGCCCAAGCTCCTTATTGTCTCTCAAACTTCTTTGTTCTTAGGGGCTCCCAAAGGTAAGACCTGTAAAGGTCCCAAAGGGGAGGATCGAAGTCAGTGCCTACAGGCAGGCTGATTAGAAAACTGGGACCTTAGGCAACAGTTGAGAAAGTATACAGTTAATACCTTCCCAGTTAGTACCTGGAATATGGGTATTTTTACCGGCTCCCTTTGTGCTAAGCTCCAGAATACGCTGCGTCTGGTGGGGAGTGCAATTATTTCTTTGTTTGCTATAGTCCTATAAATGTAAGCCCCATTGGCTATTTCTGCCAGGTGACCTAGTGCCCACCCTTTGGGTGATAGCCACAAAATCTGGGGCTCCAGAATGTGTACAAGCTCCCTTCAGGGACATCCTAGTGACTTGGATTTATTATTGGCATGGGCTAGAGGGAAAAGGCAGGAAAAGTGTCCATGGGCACTAGACACGGGAAAGGACTGTAGCCAGATTCTAGATGCCTGCTAAATTAGAAACCTGGCCCTGAAGCAGCAGCTTTTAAAGCATGAAGATAAAGGGAAAGACTGGGTTTTTTCTCCCTGCTTCCTCTGCACCAAGGTGAGCTCTGAATGGATAGCTGGTTAAAAACTGCTTTTTTGTTTGCTACAGTTTTGTGGGACTTGTGAAAGGAAACCCCACTGGCTCTCAGAGCCAGATGATTTAGGGACCAGTCCCTTGGGAGACAACTATAAAAGCCAGGGTGCTATTGCATGCAAAAGTTTCTCCCAGGAGGATAGTGACAGCTTGGAGTAGGTTGGAAGGAGAAGGCCCCTAGGAGCCAGCTAAATTAAACCCTGATCCTCCCCCAGCAGTTTTTTAAGTATGCTCATAAAGCTTTTTTGTGGAAAGACTAGAAGAGGGGTGATTTTTGCCTGCTTCCTCTAGGCTGAGCTCTCGGGGAGGGAAGGATAGTGCATTAAGTATTACTGCCTATTAAGAATTGCTTCTTTTTTTTGCTATAGTCTTGTGGGTCTTAGACACAAGCCCACTGGATTTTAGGGCTAGTTGTTTTGGGGTCCATCCTGCAGGTTGTTGTCTTAAAGATAGGATACTGCACACATGGGGTCTAGGCTCTTTGCTCCACAGGGAGAAGCTGAGAGTTCAGGATTCCCTTCTGATTGTATGGTGCTGTACCAGAAGTGGGCTTTATTGCAAGGGAATGTCTCAACCTTTCCACATCTATTTACATGTCCTGTTTTCTTATTCATCAACATGTAGTTGTTGAGCTAGTCTAGATGTCTTTCAGAGGGAATTGCTTCATGTGCACTTATACGTTAGGTACATCCATGGGAGAAGGGATGCTCTGTAGCTCCCTGTCTCTATCTTGGTCAGCTCTTCATTCAAAACTACCCTCTGTTGTTGGTTTTGAGAAATTTGTTTGCTATTTTGTGGTGTAGTTTTCTTCAGGTATTTTCTTTTTAATGGAGTTTATTAAGCTTCTCAGATACATGGGTTTATACTTTTCATCAAATTTTGAAAAATTTTGGTCATTATTTCTTCAAATTTTTCTGTCCCCTCCTTTCTCTCAAGGACTCAAATTGCATGCACATCCAGGCTGCTTGAAATTGTTCCCTAGGTCACCTGGGTGGCTCAGTTGGTTAAGCAACTGCCTTTGGCTCAGGTCATGATCCGGGGACTCTGCATCGGGCTCCCTGCTCAGTGGGAAGCCTGATTCTCCCTCTCTAAAAAAAAAATTTCACTTTTCTCTCTTTCATTTTGGATGGTTTCTATTGCTGTGTTTTCAAGTTAATTTGTTTCTGGTATTGTCTAATCTGAATTCAGTATCTTTTAGTAATGTCTTCTTTTTTTAATTTTAATCTCAGACATTGTAGTTTTCTTTTTTGAGATTTTATTTATTTATTTGACAGAGAGAGACACAGTTAGAAGGGGAACACAAGCAAGGGGAGTGAAAGAGGGAGAAGCAGGTTTCCCTCCAGGCAGGAAGCCTGTGTACAGTGTCTTACAAATATATTATTTCACATATTTATTTGTTTTTTTGATTGTTTCAAGTGGAAGAGAAAATCTAGCCCATACTATTCTATCTTGGCTAGAAGTAAAAGCTTACACTATTCATTTAAATGTTTACAAAGGATTTAATTGTATGAATATATTGCAATTTCTCTAATAAATTGTGACTTGATTACAATTTGGGTGTTTTTTAAAACATTATTGCAGAAAAACAATACAATAAAAATCCTTACATTTTAGCTTTGCCTCATAAATAGAGCTATATTATGGGACCTGGGTGGCTCAGACAGTTGAGCATCGTCTCTTGATTTCAGCTTGGGTCATGATCTCAGGGGTCATGAGATCAAGCCCTGTTTCAGGGTTTCATGCTCAACAGGATGTCTGCTTCTTTCCTTCTCCCTTTCCTTCTGCCCCTCCTCCTGCTTGATCTCTCTCTCTCTCTTTCTCAAATAAATAAATAAATAAATAAATAAATAAATAAATAAATAAATAAATCTTTAAAAAATAGAGCTGTATTATATTTTAGGTGCTAAATTCCTCAATTAAAAGGTATATGGCTTCAAATTTTGATGATCATTTTAAAATTGCACTTCAAAAGTTTCTGCCAATTTTTGTACCATTAAACATGTCTAAGAAAGCCTATTTTTTTCTTTTAGAGATTCCTATTTCTTCTGATATTACTATTTCTGCTAGTTCCATCTAAATAGTGGGTAAATGGGAAAGGATGTACAGAGAAATGTTTTATAATTTCAAAGAATCTTAGTGTTTGATTTTTCTCTCTCATACTTATAACTGATTCCAATTTTTTTCACTTTTTGTCTTACATATATATGAATTCTAGATAGTATATGCAACTTACATATTATTTGTCACAATATTATAAGATAGGGAGTATTACTGTCCTGGTTTGGCAGATGAGATAACTGAGGTACATAGATATCTAATAGCATTTTACATTCATGTAGTTTTATCCAGAAGAGACTGGATTTAATATCTATTGCCATCACTGCAACGTCTGTAGTCTGGTTTCCCCTCTTCCATCCATGGCTCACACATGGAAGTCTGTGACTCAGCCTGGAGAGAACAAGATCTAAGTAGAGCCCCAACTTCACTTCTGGTCTGTCCTATACTTGCCTTGTCCATACTACTATCAAGGTGTCTGCATGGTCTCGGTTTCCTCTCCACGTCAGTCCTTGCCGCTGCTTACACTCTGTCAGTCTACGCTCTCTCGGGATAGTCTCTGTTTCCTGCAAGACTGTGAAGAAAAGAAACTTTTTTCAGTGGCCCATGTGTGTATCACTGCATTCAGGTCATCAGGACCTCGCAGGTGTCTCCTTCACCTGAAGATGATTCTCCCACTGTTCTGGGAAAGAGGAGAGTTTCTTCTTGTCTCATTCTGTTTTTCAATACTGTAAATCTTGTGCTTTTTTCCCTGAGAGAATCCAGATTTTTGTTCTCTAATGGAACTGTCTCACTTACTCTCATATTGTTAGAGTACAAAGACAACTTCTGTCTTTATATGAGGTCAGTCTCCCTTATGTGATTAGAACTATCTGGATCCCTGACTCTACGTCACTCTCATGTATTTTAGAACAAATACATCATTTTATTCTTCAACCCCATCTTATCAGCACTTCTGTTCTCTTGCACAGCACTGGCACCAATTATCACCAGAATAGAGATCCAGAAAGAGGATCAGTGTCCACCAGATCCAGAAAGAGGTTCAATGTCTCTCTGGTTTAAAATTCAAATCTGTTTATCTTTTCCCTTTCTTGGCGGCCAAACCACACTCTGTCTAGTTATAACTTATGAGGATAGGCAGTTTTCTGTGTTACACTCTCTTCCTAGATATCAACCGATGAACTTCCTGGCCTTGCAATCTCCGAAGAAGTACTCAGAAGACTCAAATTAGTACACATTTACAATCATTATCTTTAAACATTTGGAAATTGAAGTGGAAATAAATTTCCAGAGGCTCCTACTACAGTGAAACTGGTAGTCTTCTTTGAAGGAATAAAATGACCAGGCAATTTAGTGTGCACTAGGAAGAGAAGAACTTAGGTTATTAAGCAATCACAGAAAGTGTTTCATTTAGACCTAAAAAAGAATGGCTTATGCATGAAGTCTTTTTTAAAAATTGGATGAAACCTCTCAGTTTTCTGCCTTGAAGATCACAGGCAATTGCACTGTGGAGTAGACAGATTTGTAACGTCTGGCTATCCCACACATCCCTTCTATAAAAATCAGACTCCTCACGACTAGAAAGGGTTCCTGCTGGGTGTTTTCTTCTTTCAGTTATTGGCCATAACAGATTGGTCACAGAGAAACAACTGACCCAAACAAGACCAGTTTTCATTCCAATGTCTTTGGATTCAGAGAGGCAGTCTGCTATCTGACATTACTGAGCTGGCAAGAAATCCAATGCTATGGGGGTGGGCATTATTTTCATCATGTGCCATGAAAAGTAGCTAAAGCCATCATGGAATTGAAAAAATGAACTTAACTGATATAATCAGAATTATATGACTAAATGACCAGGATGCTATGGAGAGCAAAGAGTTAGCAATTCCTGTGAAACCTTGATTAACCTTCCCGACCTCATATTTCAGGCAAAGCCCTGGTGTCCGCCCACAGAATTTCACTTACTACGTTAACTATACTGAGTGTGTTTCTGTAGCTTGCAGTTAAAATAAGTTTCATCAGGATAGAGGTAAACCATAGTATCTGAGATGGTTTAGGAGCAATCTAACTTTAAAGGAGGGGGATTGAATAACATTAAACTATTCTGCTCCTTACTTATTTGAACAAAAAGTACTATTCCTAGCCAAGTGTTAATAATATGCATAGTTATCTGTGTCTTATGTAGAACTCCTATTCTATAAATTGGTAAAATTAACATTATAAGCAAAAGATATGCTATTTTAATATGTGTTATATCCTACTAGTAAAAATCCCAATAATAATACATATCTACATTTATTGAGTATTTATTATGTTAGGCATATAAATACTGTGCATGCATTTTTTATATTATATCAACTTTATAACATAAAGACCATTTTGTGCTAATATTGTTATAGGTTTAGGAATATGAAATGACTACAGAATAAATGATCTAATTCTTATTTTAGAGAAATAACAATTGAAGGCCGTATATGACATAGCATCTATGCCATCTGTCCTCTTCTGATTATAATCTGGTTTGGCTGTACATCTATTAAAATAAAACAGACAAATTAAGCAAAATACTCTACCTGTAGCCTGACCAGTGTTAAGTAGAGTGAAGCCATTATCTTCCATATTTCCTAATTAATTAATTAATGCATTAATAATTCAAAAAAGATTTAGTTGCTTATCTTCCATGTGGCATATATTTTATTGAGTGCCAGGACAATAAAGATGAATTAGAAGTGGTGGTACATGTAGATCATCTTTTTATGTGTCTGTTAGCCATTTGTATGTCTTTCTTGGAAATGTGTCTATTCATGTGTTCTACCAATTTCTTAACTAGGTTGTTTTTTGGGTGTTGAGTTTGGAAAGTTCTTTGTAGATTTTGGATACTAACCCTTTATCAGAAATGTCATTTGTAAATATCTTCTCCCATTCTATAGGTCACCTTTTACTTTTGTTGATTGCTTCCTTCACTGTGCAGAAGCTTTTTATTTTGATGAAGTCCCAATAGTTGATTTTTGTTTTTGTTCCCTCTGCCTCTGGAAATGTGTCTAATAAGAAGTTGCTGCAACTAATATCAAAGAGGTTGCTGCCTGTGTTTTCCTCTAGAGTTCTGATGGTTTCTGGTCACACATTTAGGTCTTTTTGAATTTATTTTTGTGTATGGTATAAGAAAGTGGTCCAGTTTCATTCTTCTGCATGTTGTTTTCCAGTTTTCCAAAGACCACTTGTTGAAGAGACTGTCTTTTTTCTAATAGATATTCTTTCCTGCTTTGTTGATCATATAGCTGAGGGTCCATTTCTGGGTTTTCTCTCGGGTCCCATTGATCTGTTTTTTGTGCCAGTACCATGTCTCGATGACCTCAGCACTCATCATCAGGGAGATATAAATCAAAACTATAATGGATACTGAAAAAATAAAATAAATTATTTTAAAAAAACTGTAATGGGATACCACCTCATACCTGTCAAATGGCTTAAATTACCAACACATAAAAAAACACATGATTGTGAGGATGCCAAGAAAGGGGAACCTCCTTACACTGTTGGTGGAAATTCCAACTAGAGCAACTACTCTAGAAAACAGTGTGGAGTTTCCTCAAAAAGGTTAAAAATAGAACTAACTTATGACCCAGCAGTTGCACTACTAGGAATTTATCCGAAGGATAAAAAATTCTGATTCAAAAGGGTACATGCACCCAGTGTTTATAGCAGCATTATCAACAATAGCCAAATTATGGAAAGAGTCCAAATGTTCACTTACAGATGAATGGATAAAGAAGATGTAGTATATATACACAATTATATATTACTCAACCATGAAAAAGAATGAACCCTCACCATTTGCAATGACATGGAGAGAGCTAGAGTGTCTTATGCTAAGCAAAATAAGCCAGCCAGAGAAATAACAAATATCATATGACTTCACTCATATGTGGAGTTTAAGAAATAAAACAGAGTAACATAGAGGGAAGAGGGAAAAAAGAGAGGGAAGCACACCATAAGAGGCTCTTAACTGTAAAAGAACAAATTGAGGGTAGCTGGAGGGGAAGTGGGCAGGGGGTTGGATTAAATGGATGATGGATACTAAGAAGTACACTTGCTGTGATAAGAACTGGGTCCTATATGCAAGTGATGAGTCACTAAATTCTACTGAAACTGATATTACACTATATGTTAACTAACTAAAATTTAAATAAAAACTTGAAACATGAAAAAAAGAAGTAATGGTAGAAGGATACACACAAACAGAGAAACCAGTTGGCAAATGCTATTGCAAAAATTAGAGCAAAGAACTGCAGGTGTACTCTTTCTAGAGGCAATTAGAGGTAGGTGTTTGGGAAATGTCTTGAAGGCCAAGTGGAACCTGCTTGGTTAAGAATGGCAGAGGAATAGAAGTATAATAAATATTTGGTCAAAGATAATAAATATGCACCAAAGCACAAGGGCTTGAGATATTTTCAGGACAGCAGTTCTTTGTGGCTGGAGCAGAGGTGCATGTGAGGTGGGAGAGCAGTCCTATAGGGAAATAAAACTGGAATGTCTTGTATAACTAAGTAAGAAATCCACACTCAGTCCTCTCTACCACAATGAGAGCAGAATATTTTTCTAAGTAAGGACTGGCAAATGCCCGTTTGTTTATTGGAAGTTAACTCTGGCAACTGCAGGAAGTATGGTAAATTCAGAAAGATGAAGAGGTAGGGTGCCTGGGTGGCTCATTCAGTTAAGAACCCAACCTTGGTTTCTGCTGGGATCGTGATCTCAGGGCTCAGCATCTTAAAAGTGCTTTGGTAAGTCTCTGTGCTCATCTCAGAGTATGTTTGAGATTCTTTCCCTTTCCCTCTCCTTCTTCTTCTGTTCCTCCCCCCACTAGTGTGCTCCTCCCTCAAATAAATAAATAAAATCTTAAAAAGTAAAAGATGAAAAGGCAATGGTAGAAGTCTAGAGACTGGAAAGAGCTGGGCCTGAAAAGGGTGGGGACAATGGAAAGGAAATATGGTACACAATGATGTTTCAGATAGACACAACAAGATTTTTTGATGCAGTAAATGTGGAATGTAAAGGAGAAACCAAAGATAATCCCAAGGCATCTGGCTTGAGATATCCTGTGGAAAATATACTACCAACCAAAAACAAAACAAAACAAACCCGCACAGGAGTCCAGATAATACTGGAGGGAGATGAGAAAGTAACAGGGTCAGGCTTTGGCAAGCTGAGATTGAGATGTGCGGGACAAGCAGCTGGAGATGTCTGGCAGCAGCTGGAAGTGCAACCTCAATTTGTATTCATTTTGTGAGCAATCATGAGCCATCATCGATTGATACTGATGTCTTTTAGGACACTGTTAGCACTTTACCCATCTCTTCCCGTTCTCTTGCAAAAATTACCATTAAGTGGGAAACTTATCTAATTTTCCTGTTTAATTTCCTTTTATTGGTTACTGCCTGTCAAGATAATTTTGCACCTAGACTCGATTCATCACAGATTTTTACTTTTTGCTACTCACAGATCTGATACACTGTTTCTTAATATGGTTTAAAATGGTGAGCAGGACTGAAAGCAAATACTCTGACTTGCCAGCACTGAGGCGGTATATGGCTATTTCACATTCTGTACCACCCCTCCTTGATCTATCTACCCTTCTCAGTCCCAAGAATTTGACTATTATAAACTACATGAACTGAGCACTTTGTGCTCTGGCTTCTAGTTGGAACTACTAATGGAAGACATAGGGAGCATACCCAAAAGTGGGATCAGTGAGAGTTCAAGGGGTTTCTTTCCTGCTCTCTCTTCTTCAGGTTTGGTGTTCTGGCAGTGGCTACCCTTGTCATGTGATGCTCCATGGGCTCCAACTGGGCTCCAACTCTCACCGGGCTCTAGTGACATCATGTTCTCTTTTTGCTCCCTCAGGTAATAGGATGGTCATAGGTTCTAAGTTCCTGGGTACGCTGCTATATCCTGATATCCTTAGTCCCACCCTTACCTATGTACACAGACTGTTGAATTCTTCATCTTCATACACTTTGTTGGTTGCTATGACCCCAACTGATGCATTGCCACTTCATTTGACATTTTAGATGTCTCTCCTATGTGATTTAAAGTATATGATTCAGAAAGGATTATAATATATGATTTATAAAGGCTTCATAACATTTCACTTAAAAGAAATAATTCTTTTCCCATTCCAACCCCAGTTGCAACTAAAAGAATGATGTGATATAACAGTTTCAAAGAATATAAGGGGGGGAAAAAAAAACTAGGATCAGAGAGTGCACACACATGCCAAAATCCTGCTTCCTTAGCTCAGGTTATTTGGTTGACATTTCCACATTGTGAAAATCATGATATAAGTCAAAAATACCTCTTTAAAGTAGAAAGAATATATAATAATAATTTAGCCTATAAATGTCTCATCTAGAGTAATCTTTTGTAGTTGAATCATATGAGGTCACTCCACAGCCCGGTGTACCCCAGGCACCACTCAGCTCATGATAAGCAACAATTCCATAACAGGATGATCTTAACTGATCTTAATTACCACCATCTGTGGCTCAGATAAATGAGAAAAGGTGAAGGTTGGGCTGTTCATGGTCTTGGCATTTCTTTGGACTAACATAGGTAGAAAGAAGAATGTATTTGGCATCAAAAGTTTAGGAGGAAGTGTCTCTTCCTTAACGCTGGTAAGGCTGGCCTAAGGCTCAGCTTCTCAGTTCACAGAAACAATGTTCAAATATTCCAGGTTCTTGGAAGATTTTCTATCTTTGCTATCTCAAACACATCAGTCCTTGTTGGTGACAGGGGAATGGGTGAGTATGGAGTGGGAGGTAAGGAGAGGACATCAATTATCCTATACTCTTCTGGTTTAGATTTTTTCATCATATTCCATTATTTCTTCCCCCAACAGGATATTCTCATTCCAGCTTTCTGAGAAAGTAAATTACTACTTGGTCATATTAAAAAATTACAATCACAAAACCAAAGGCATTGTTAATCCCCAATATAATGCTAGAAAGCTAAAACACAGAAAATAAATCAGCTGAAGTGACTTTTCCCAAAATTAAATGGAAGCTCTTCAGTAGTGGAGCCCTATTAGAAATATGACTGTATATGTTACTCAAATGATGGCATGGTAGAAAAGTTCCCAGAAACGACACCTTTGATTGTTCTTAGAGTTGGGAAAACAAAATATAGCTTACAATGATTTAAGAATGGCATCTTAAAGCTGATATTATGTGGACAATGTTCAGTGGCAATAAAAAAGCTTTCCCTGTAAAATTAGATGCTATATTCTTCAAAATGGAAATATGGAGTTTTCTCTGTTGAAAATTAAGAAAAAAGTTTAATGAGGTTTTCTGTTTCCATCATTTAACTAGCTATTGAACTACCTATTTAACTACTATTATAACTCATTTCAGGGGAATGCTTTTTCCCTTTGTAAGTTTTAGATGTTATATTATTAACTAGATTAACTTTCCTTTCTTAAAGTTTGGGAAACACCAAGGTTATTTTTGTATAAAAAGAAATCCCAGGGGCACCTGGGTGGCTCATTTGGTTGAGTGACTGCCTTCGGCTCAGGTCATGATCCCGGAGACCCGGGGTTCCAGCCCCACATCAGGCTCCCTGCTCAGCGGGAAGCCTGCTTCTCCCTCTCTCACTCCCCCTGCTTGTGTTCCCTCTCTAGCTGTATTTCTGTCTGTCAAATAAATAAATAAAATCTTTAAAAAAAGAAATCCCATTTTTCCTGTTGCTTTCTGTATTTTTCAAACATCTCTTAGGATTAAAATTGCCCATATCTGTTCCTCTGATAACTCCTCCAATTTCTTCCTTCAGTTCACTTGTGCATTCATTATCTGAAGGAGAATTGAAATAGAAAAAAGATTGCAAGCAACACTTATTGAGCACTTGCTGGATGGAATGTAATGTATTACTTTAACCACATAGTATAACTGATCATCCCAAGATTCTATGGAAAGGTATCCTACTTTATACATATGAGTGTGTGTGTATGGGTGTAACCATGTGAGGTGATGGATGTTAAATAAACTGAGAGATCATTTTGTAATATCTACATATGTCAAAGTATTATGCTATATACCTTAAAATAATACAATATTATATGTCAATTATATCTCAATAAAACTAGAAAAAGTTTTTTAATTACCTTTTATTTTTTATTTTTTTGACTTTAAATTTATTTTATTTTTTCAGTGTTCCAAGATTCATTGTTTATACCCCACACCCAGTGCTCCATGCAATATGTGCTCTCAGTACCCACCACCAGGTTCTCCCATCCCCCCACCCCCTCCCCTCCAAGTCCCTCAGTTTGTTTCTGTGTCCAAAGTCTCCCATGTTTCGTTTCTCTCCCTGAAATACCCTATTTCCTATTTCCTTTCCTTCTCCTACTGTCTTCTATATTACCCCTTATGCACCACAAGTAAATGAAACCAGGTGATACTTGACTTTCTCTACTTGGCTTATTTCACTCAGCATAATCTCTACCAATCCAGTCCATGTTGCTACAAAAGTTGGTTATTCATCCTTTCTGATGAACATGTAGTAATCCATTGTATATATGTACCACATCTTCTTTATCCATTCATCTGTTGATGGGCACCTTGGCTCTTTCCACAGTTTGGCGATTGTGGCCATTGCTGCAATGAACATTGGGGTACATATGGCCCTTCTTTTCACTACATCTGTATCTTTGGGGTAAATACCCGGTGGTGCAATTGCAGGGTCATGGGGTATCTCTATTTTTAATTTTTTAAGGAACCTTCATACTGTTTTCCAAAAGGCTGCACCAGCTTACATTCTCACCAACAGTGTAAGAGGGTTCCCCTTTCTCTGCAGCCTTTCCAACACTTGTTGTTTCCTGTCTTGTTAATTTTGACCATTCTGACTGGTGTATCTCAGTGTGGTTTTGATTTGAATTTCCCTGACAGCTAGTGACACTGAACATTTTTTCATGTGTCTGTTAGCCATTTGTGTATCTTCTATGGAGAAGTGCCTCTTCATGTCTCTTGCCCATTTTTTGATGTGTTTTTCTTCTTTTTGGATGTTGAGTTTGAGTAGTTCTTTATAGATCTTGGATTTCAGCCCTTTGTAGTATCATTTGCAAATATCCTCTCCCATTCTGTGGGTGGGCTCTTTGTTTTGTTGACTGTTTCCTTTGCTGTACAGAAGCTTTTTATTTTGATGAAGTCCCAAAAGGTCATTTTCGCTTTTGTCTCCTTTGCCTTTGGAGATGTGTCTTGAAAGAAGTTGCTGTGGCTGATGTCAAAGAGGTTACTGCCTATGTTCTTTTCCAGGATTTTGATGGATTCCTGCCTCATGTTGAGGTCTTTCATCCATTTCGAGTTTGCCTTTGTGTGTGGTGTAAGAGAATGGTCTAGTTTAATTCTTCTATATGTAGCTGTCCAATTTTCCCAGCAATATTTATTGAAGAGATTGTCTTTTCTCCACTGGATATTTTTTCCTGCTTTGTCGAAGATGATTTGACCATAGATTTGTGGGTCCATATCTGGACTCTCTACTCTGTTCCATTGGTCTATTTGTCTGTTTTTGTGCCAGTACCATGCTGTCTTGGTAATCACAGCTTTGTAATAAAGCCTGAAGTCGGGTAACATGATGCCCCCAGCTTTGTTTTTCTTCTTCAACAATTAGGAAGTTTTTTTGAAACTTAGGATTTACTTAACTTGTGTAAAGTAACATAGTTACTCAAGTGTTAGAGTTGACATTTGAGCTTAGTCCTAAATCTGAGAGCAATATTTTCTACTTCTTATAAATTTCTTTTTATGTCATAATTAATTAGTGGTAATTTTTATTTTTTGTTCAAAGTAAGAAAAACTACACAAATAAAGGGAAAGTTTGTGGAATATTTCATGTGTTGCTTTTTTTAAGCCAAAATTAGTTTTACATTTTACTTCTCCAGCTTTTGATGGATCATTTTCCCCTCTGAAATACAAAGTTCTCATTTTTCTATGATAACAGCTTAACCTTTCAAAGATGATGAAAGAATGAATTTCAGAATCCATTTTGTTTTCTGTTTTTTCTTTTCAAATGTATTATGTTCTATATATACCTTCTATATTTTTTAACTGAAGAGAATTATTTTCTGTCAAAATTGTAAGGAATGTAAAGGTCATCTCAAAATGACATTTTTTATTGAATACCAGTAGAACAATCTATCCTTTAAATTGTCCTAGTTCTAATAAGCTTATCTTTAAAATTGAGCTCATTTTGCTTTTGTTGGGTATACCACTCCAAACCAGGATTTGACGGACTCAATAAATCAGGTTTTAGCAAGCAGCATGCCTTTGAGGCATATGGAACCATTTGGTCAACATATATATATCTATATTATCTATATATATCATATATATATCATATCTCTATCTATATATTTATATATAGATAGATAGATATAGATAGAGAGAGAGATATGAAATGTACCCCATGTCCACTTGGTAAATCAATTTTCTAGTGAATCTTTTCTTACAAAAACTATCTAAATATCCAGGTAATCTACTGCATGGTGGCCTAGATTTTCTATAGCTTTCTCTTAGAAGAAAGTTTGATCCAATGCTTTGAGGTTCTCCCAAACAAGGTTAAATTCCCATGACTTGACCAAGGGGATCCTACATTTTAGTTCTACTACAGATGCTTTTGCTTGTTTCCATTATTATAGTGTTAGACTATGGAGTATGGGCTACAATTTATTTATGCCCTCAGTAAAAGATATAGCTTAGGGCAGAGATTAAAAATGAGGGCTCCATTAAGGAGTGCAGGTGTTATGATGAGCACTGGTGTTATATGCAACTGATGAATTATTGAACTCTACAACTAAACTGAATGATGTACTATAGGTGGGCTAAGTGAATTTAAATATAAATAAATAAATATATAAATATTATATAATAAATATATTATCTTATATATAAATATAAATATTCTATATTTTATATAACAAATATATTTTTATATAATAAATACATTTTTAAAAATAAATATATAAATAATATATATTTATATATAAAATAAACATATATATGTCTGTAAATATATGAGGGCTCTGTAATACATTGGATTTATATCTAGGTTCCACTACTCATTTTCATTGTGACTTGGACAAATTACCTAACCCCCTTAAGCCTCTATTTTCTCATTCCAAATCAAGATAAAACTATCTCATCAGGTTGTTAGAGTTCAGAAAATAGTCTATGTCTGGTGCTTAGCACAGTGTCTCCCCTGCATTACAAAGGTCAACTTCAACTTAGGTAGGGAACACAATATCTGTAACCACTTACACTGCAGATTAATCCATGGTGCTAACAACTGCACGATCACGTGGTCTATGACCTGTGTCCCATGCAGGCTCATCAGTCTTACACTGATTCATGGCCTCAGCTTTACCCAGCAAGGGCATAAGTATACCAGAACAAATCTATACACATTACTGGACAAAAAAAAAAAATCAAAATATTTGCCCCATGGCTGGTCAGTCAGTTGGATCACCTTCATACACAAAGGACAATATTAAAGTAAAGACAATCTGCTCAAAAATTAAATGTGTACCTGTAGTTAACTGTGATGATTGAAGGAAGTCAATAAATCAGCAGAAACCTATGAAAGAGCAAAGTTAGATTGGAAAGGTTATTCATCTTGAGTACATTTAAGAAGCAGCTAGCTGTGACTACTGCCGCAAGAACTAGTTTGTAAAAAGAATTAAACATGACTGAAATAATTTAGACCTATGATCTCAATTAAGCCATATTTTTACATGCTATTCCTTACATAATTGGAGACATGTAAATTGGTTCCATTTCTAAGAAGCACTCTTGAGTAAAAATTAAATCCAAAATATAGATATTCCTCACTGGTGTCTATCCCACTCCTCCCAAATGTTGTATATATAATGAAGAAATATTAGTTTTAGATTATCAGCTTCTGGGCACACAGCAGAGCAGAAACAAACATCTCCTGCTAGTGTGGTTTCCTTGATAATGCATGAATATAGTAGAGAGGCAATAACATGCAAAGAACTTATGAGTAAAAGGGTTTGATTTTGTTCTGGTTCCTGCTGTTGGCATATCATTTGGCATAGCTAAGTATGAGAGGTCCCTTGATGGGAAGTGTGGATGATGCCTCAATATATTAGTCTGATTGAAAACAGGCTGAAAATATAAGAACTTATTATTTGTGGCTTACTTTAACTATAGAGCTCTTTACAACTACAAAACATAAGATTAACTCAAAAATCAAGTTATTATCTTTCTTGCCTGGAAGAAAAAAAAACCACTAGCATTTTTTAGCATCTTAGCTTTTTTTTTTTTGATAAAAAATTTAGCAATTTTTAACACTAAAGATTAACAGTAAAGTAGCACTTTAAATTTTTAAGTATTTTGTACTCTATTGCATATTTTCACTTAAAGTATCTCTCTGAAGAGCAAGAAGAGAAAGTCAGGGTAGCTATGAAAAATATCTTCCTAATTATGAAGATTTAAAAAAATCAAAACAGAATGAGTTAATAGGAAGGAAGGGAGCAGGGAAGGGTTGCTTCACAGAAAAGTGTCCAGCATCCCTGGGAAGGAGTTGCAGAATTAAAAACATTTGCTGCCTAAAAGGAGACTATTCAGCCTACCCATTCAATTTGAAACAGAATTTCTCCCCCATTCACAAAGGCTGTATTTTTCCTTTCTTATCCTGCTCCCTCCCACCTTTTTTTGAACCCATCCAAGAGCACAGAGAACAGGAGCCTCTTTCTGCCCCAGAAATAACCAGAAGTGCTTCCACCAACACAGACATTCAGAAACATCAAATGTAAAAAGAAGGGGGGATGACATTTTTTCTCATTTGGCCTCTTACTGAATCTTTGGCCGTCTTGGGCTCAGGAGATTACAAATTAGTGCTGCTTTCTACCTTGTTCCCCCAAACTTGCTCCCATGGCTCCTTCAAGTCTTTGCACAGATTCTGCCTTTTCAATGATGTCTACAAAGCCTTCCCTTTTGAAACCTGCATACCTCCCTCAACAGTTTTTGGATCTGTTGATCCCTTGTCTCGCTCAGACTTTCCTGATCAGTGGACTAAACAAAGATCCCTCCCTATAGAATATAATGTCCATTAGGGGAGGGATCTTTGTTTAGTCCACTCATGTTTGGCACAGAGTAGACCCTAAAGAAATATACATATACTTTGAGTGAAAGAATACATAAATGGTTGCCTTTTGTCCCTTTAATAGGTAACTCAAATACTTATTAAACATCACAGCCAAGCCTAATTTTAAACTTTTAGAAAATAATGAGTGGAAAATGTTAACATATATGTGCTGAACACTCTCATTTTGCAGAGAAGATAAAAGCACATTTCAAGAGAGATATGAAAAAGCTGCAGAAGGGCCAGTGTTGTGCTTACTAATAGCGTATAACAAATTACAGGGTTTTAGAAATTCAATTTAGTTCTCAACATGTGCTGTTTTGCCACCTGCATACACAAGAGTCACACCCACACCAACTTTCTTAGTCAGCTCTACCTTTTATCCCCCCTCCTCATTAGCCAACACCTAATTACATACTAATTGGCTCAGAGCACGCAAGCTTGTTATTGCACTAAAAACACTCAAAGCTCCCCCACAGACAGATTCTTATGAAAACCAAATATAAAAGGAGTTGGCCCCATGCCTGGTTTTCATTAGGAGGAAGCTAGATTCTTTTAGGTCCTGGCCACACGGATCAGCCTTTTCATGTTCCTGTTAAGTCTGGGTTTTTGCAGGCACATTTTGATACTTGGTACCAGCCAAAGGAACCAGATTTGGATCTCTAATGCAGCAGTGAGCTCAGAAAAAAAGTACCTTTCTTTACAAATGACCTTGATGATTACATGAGTGGTTCATTAGACAAAGAGACACCCATACCTCACCAGGAACATTTCTTCATTTGGTTTATTGTTTTTGCTCTTTTGTGAACCCTGGACATCAAAATATTCAAATCATGCTACCTGAAATTAAGTAAGATGACTGTATAAATACTTCAGAAACACAAACAGCTAACTCGCTTTGCTGAAAATAATTTTTCTTCAAATCAGAGACTCACCAAACCATTCTTGCCATCACAATACAATCAAATGAGCTGTAACTAATGATATAGCATGTAAGGAGTCTCATCTGAGATGTAGTTTTCTAAAGCTGTGGGTTAAAAAAACAAAAACAAAAGTATATTCTGGTATTATAATTACCATTAAGGATAGGTTCAGCCACCTGGAGAAGACGAAAACTTGGGACAGATTGTCCAAATGAGGACCACTCGTGGAACATCAAGTTGGCTGTTGACTGCTCTCCCACAGTCCTCTGGAATGAGGGAGGTAGAGGTGGCACCAGTAAGAGAAGATGCTTGCCATGCAAGGAAATAAAATGCCATATTAGGGCAGGAATAACTAGGAAAAAGACAGATAAAGGAACCTTTCAAGTGACATCTGTTTACTGAAATGAGCCACACACTAACTCTAAATACATAAATAAAGGAGATTGAGAATCTTGAAGGGAATTCATGTGCAAATTGTTGTTAATTTGTTTTGATGGTATGATGGGGGACTGAAATATGGATTCCCTATGTGGACAAGCATAGATTCTTTGAGTATCATCTAATCAAATGACACTGCAATGCAGGAATATCCTGTAATATCCATGTTAGAGTATTATTTAATCTCTGAACAACTCCAATGATGGCAAATCTACTCAATAATCCAGTCCTTTTAAGGGGGTTGTTATTTTTATAAACTCCTTTAGGTATTAAAAATATTAAAGTGTAATTTTTTTTAAAGTGTGTATGTGTTCATTTTCATTTCAACTTCAAACAGTATATTCTATAACCCAAGTATTGTTAATGGCATCATTATTATTAAATGGATAATCAAATTATGCAAGTACAAAGATGGTCAGCACAGGATAAGGCCTCACTAACTTGGGTGAATGAATACATCCTTTTACACAAAAGCACAGTGTCCATTTCATATGCACTAGGAACTTCTTTGGTGAGTATAGCCTGAAGTTTCTATTTGCAGATAATAGACTCTAATTCAGCATGTTTTTTTTAAAGATTTTATTTATTGGACAGAGAGAGAGATCACAAGTAGGCAGAGAGGCAGGCAGAGAGAAGAAGAAGCAGGCTCCCCGATGAGCAGAGAGCCCGATGCAGGCCTCAATCCCAGGATCCTGGGATCATGACCTGAGCTGAAGGCAGAGGCTTAACCCTCTGAGCCACCCAGGCACCCTTCAGCATGTTTAAGCTGAGATGGTTTGATTAAGAGGCATGATGCAGAAAAACTGGGTAAGCTGAAGGAATAGGCTCTAAACTAAGTTTACAGGAATATCTGACCACAGCACAAAATTGGGCTGATACACGAATGGCTGCCTCCATCAAGATCAGGCAGTTCAGGATTGGAATGTTCCTGCTGCCTGTTCTGGAACCATACCAACTCTGCCAGGATGTGCATGAGCTAACTGTTGCCCTGCACCTGTTTCTCTTCATGCATAACTAAGTTTCAAATCAAAATCCTGCATGAGTACATCTGATTGGCAGACTAATTAACATCAGGAACCTCCTGTAGGGGAACCTTAGAAATGGACATATAAATTATTCATCCCTCTATATACATGAAGGGAGCTGGCAATTCACAGAGTCTGCCACAGTGGGGTGGGAGAAAAGGAAGAGCTACAAGCTGGAACCTGAGCATCAGCAGTGAGAACAGACGACCTGGACAGATGGACACTTCTCAGGGCATCGGCAACATCTGCACAATTTGAGATGAATCATAGGAGTTCAGGGGATTTATAAATTATATGAGTTCTGCCAATCTCCTCTTTCTCCAATACACATATTCATCATGATCTGACTCTGACCTTCTCTCCTGCCTTTTCCTATCTTAAAAATAATACTCACCAAGGCTTTTGTGCTTGGAGTTGAGCAAACACATTGTCATTTCTTGCTTCTGCACATTTGCCTTTGTTGCCTTTTTGCCTTAATGTTCTTCTTTCTGTGGGTTTTTCTGACTCAAGATCAAGCTTGGGCATTACCTCTACTAAGAGACCTTCCTTAAGTCCCTGATACTGGACCAGTTATCTTTATCACGGCATCAAGTGAATCATCTTTGTACTTATAACATTTAATAATTATTGTCCGTTTGCATGTGGTTTTTTTTAAAGATTTTATTTATCTGACAGTGAGAAACACAGCCAGAGAGGGAACACAAGCAGAGGGACTGAGAGAGGGAGAAGTAGGCTTCCTGCCGAGGAGGGAGCCCGATGTGGGACTTGATCCCGGGTCTCTGGGATCACGACCCGAGCCGAAGGCAGTCACCTAACCAATTGAGCCACCCAGACGCCCCTGCATGTGTTTTCTCTTATTGCACTATGAGCTCCTTGAAGGATAGGTCCAAATATTATTCATCATAATATCTAAATACAGTTTCCAACAGTGCTCTGTTTGTAAGGGGTAGATAACTTGTCTAACAAACAATGACAAAATATCAATGGTTTGACTCAGTAAATAAGCATTTATCAAATAAATATCTACTGATCACTCATCTCAGAGTTAAATAAGGGTCACTGGAGACTGTACTCTACATGGTCTTTCAGGGTCCACACTCCTTTCATCATTAAAGTGACATTTTCTAGTCCTCTGTTTTCCTTGCTTATCCAGAAGATAGAAAAAGAAAGAGAACATGAGAAAATATGGAAAAGGTATATTTTGTAGATGGCTGCAAACATTAACTGGAAGAGTTGTATGTGACTTCACCTATATAACCTTACCTAGAACTCAGTTCCATGCCCCCACCTAACCACAAAGGAAGTGGAAAATAAAGTTTAGCTATAAGGTCAGGTACAGCAAGAAATGCTATTTCATTGATAAATGGCATTGTTTATACCACAGTCTATATTTCTGACCACAAAATTTCATTCTTCCTCTCACAAGGGAGACAACTTATAGTCCCATCCCATTACTTCATACGGTTCAAAGTCCAGAATCTCTGAGTGATGCTCCCTTATATTACAACCAGTATGATCACTGGGATATTTTGTTTTAGTCAGTAATTAGGGATCCCAAGCTCAACAACATCACATAACTCTTTTCATGATTCTCTGGTTTCAGAGGATGGAGGGAGAAGAATCTGGAGAACCAAAGGTTTGAAAATAGTGTGTGATATTTCTACCCATATTCTATTGACCATTACTGAGTTACACATCCCTAGCTAACTATAGGAAAGTCTCAGGAATGTAGATATGCTCTATGCCAGGAGGGAAATAAGAAGAGTGCTCTCTGACCATAATGGAATCAAACTAAAAGTTGGAAGAAAAACAATAGTAAAATCTCTCAAAACATAAATTTAAATAACATGCTTCTAAATAATTGATGGGTCAATTGGCTTGTCTCAAAAGAAATTAAAAATAAACAAAATTAAGTAAAATTAAATGCAACATATTGAAATATGTGAGGTGTATCTAAAGCAGTATTGAGGGGAAAATATGAGCACTACATATTTGCATTAGAAAAGAGGAAAGGTCTCAAATCCATGATCTAAGCTCCCACCCAAGAAAAGAGAGGAGGTGGAATAAAACAAACCCAATGCGAACAAATATAAGTAATAGAGATAAAAATAGAAATCAATAAAATTTAAAACAGGAAAAAATCAATAGCTAGAACCAAAGAAAGAAAATGTTGATTCTATAACAAATCAATAAATTGTAAACCTCTAGTACAACTGACAAAAATAAAAAGAAAAGTCAAAAGTCATCAATATCAGAAATGAAATAGGGGATATCACATCCTGAAATTATTAAAAAGATAATTTTAACAAACCATTCTCTGCCATTATTTGCCTTTTGTTGGAGTATTTAGTTCATTTACATTTAATGTAATTACTGATAAAGTAAGATTTATGTTGAAACTTTGATATTTGTTTTCTATATGTCTTATGTCACTTTTTGTTCCTATATTGCTTCATTTAATGCCTTCTTCAGTGTTAAGTGGATATTTTCTAGTGTACCGTTAACTGACTTCTTGTTCTTTTTTACTATTTCTTGGTAGTTATTTTCTTAGAGGTTGAATAGGAAATTACAATGAATATTTTAAATTAAAATAATCTAGTCCAGTTTATATTAATATCAACTTAATCACAATACTATATGAGAATTTCATTCCAATAGAATTCCTTTACCTCTCTCCTCATTTGTGTTAAAATTTTCATATAAACTATATTTTCATACATTATAAGCCCATCAACAGTATTTTAATATTATTGCTTTATGCAGTGGCCTTTCAAATTAATGGTGAAGAAGAGTTTCTCAGCAAAATTCATTTATATGTTCTTTTATAGTTACTATTTATCTACCTTTACTAGTGGTGTTTATGAGGATCAGTGGGGTGGTGAGTTGCCAGTCACCCACTCCAATTGTGTGAGTGCTTATTGAAACCTTCAGATATTCAGTTGAAAGGCTTAATGTAATTATTACCATTAAACACTTAAGACTGAAAGTCCTATGTGTATTGCAGCTTTATATGTCTGAAGTGGGACTTTCTTCTACTGAAGTGATAGAATATATTGAAAAGTAAAACAAACACAAAAACTCCCTGCAGTGTTCACAAAACCTTGGGAAGTCCAGGGCTCTTTCATGCTTATGTCACTTTAGTAATTGAATCTAAAGCTCTGGGAGTGCAGAGTTCCCCTTCCACTCCTCTTCTTCCCTCATCCTTAGACCTCTGCCCCACATCCTAATAATATTAGGCTTGTGCTCACTCTCTTTCTGGCTGTATAAGGATGAAGACTGTGGGACACTTCTGAAAAAGCCAAAATATAGCACTTACCCAGTAAAAAATGAGAGCCAAGGTTTACAGAGTTAGCAGTCTCTAGGTCTCTAAGCCAAAGAAGACAATAAAGAATGTGTACACTGTTTTCTTATTTTCTTTAAGCTAATTCTTCTTTGGTTGTGTTTTCATTTGATTTAAATAGGAAGTCAGGTGATACTGCACCAGAGCCTGGTAATAAGAGGGTAATTTAGAAAGTTAAGTCAGTGATTGATTTTTGTAATTCTCACAATGCTAGAGTGCTTTCATAAAGTAGGGCTCAATAAATATTCATTCAATGAGCTAATGAATGACTGAGTTTCCTCTTTTCCCTTTCTTCTTCTGTCTCGGCCCTCATCTAAAATAGTTGTCACATATTTAAATTCTTACACTTCTTATAAAGTATTTTCTCTCCAGAATTATTTTTCCATTATGTCTTGGGACTTCAAACCACCCTAACGTGCAGAAACAGAGGAAAGCATTGCTCAAGTCTTTCATGTTCCTCTCTGGGAGGGATATCATATTTCTTTTGTAACATGGAAAATTGATGACTCTCAAGGACAGAAAGACAAACGCAGTTCATATACTGCAGGTCACTGTTACCCATTGCCCAGTTTCCATGCCTCAAAAGTTAGATTAGATTCCTTGCCTCCTTGGTGACCCAACTCTTGCAGGTGGAATTTATTTATTTATTTACTTACTTACTTACTACCAACACTCTGCCTTTTATAAACCATGAGCATGGTTTTAACATTCTACAGGATTATTTTGTATCCATGACCCCTCAGCTGCAGTTGCTTAGTTGCTTAAGGACAGGAATTACCTTCTACTCATTTACTCATTTTTTTTTTATTGTTACTTAAATTTTTTTTCCCAGTGTTCCAAGATTCATTCCCCATTCCCCACACCCAGTGCTCCACGCTTTAGGTGTTCCCAGTACCCACCACCAGGCTCTCCCATCCCTCCACCCCCCTCCCTCCAAGTTCCTCAGTTTGTTTCTGTGTCCAAAGTCTCTGTTGTTTTGTTTCCCTCCCTGGATTACCCCAGTTCCCATTTACTTTCCTTCTCCCACTGTCCTCCAGGTTACCCCTCACGCACCGCAAGTAAGTGAAACCATGTGATACTTGACCTTCTCTTCTTGGCTTATTTCACTCAGCATAACCTCTTCCAGTCCAGTCCATGTTGCTACAAAAGTTGGATATTCATCCTTTCTGATGCTACTCATTTTTGTACCCAGAACTTACTAAGAAGCTTGAAAGTTGGTGTAGAACAAGTGTCTCTTTAAATAAGTGGATGATCTAATGAATAAACTGGTGGAACACATTGAAACCTATTTTTCATGGCTACTTGTTTCTGGGCTCTTGGACTTCCACACCCTTAGTAATGCTGCTTTTATTTGATCTTACTTTTTCTCCACAGCTGTGATCACTTTCTATCCTCATTGTCAAGTTTAGCCCATAATAGAATGTAGGAAAAATTTGCTTCAAGATTTACGTGGTAGGGAAACAACTAGACCTTGGAGGATTTGCTGAGGTAGCTCAGAGGATAAGCTGCAAGTTCCACTACCAAGTTGAAAAGATCTGAGAAAAACAAGCAAAACACTAGAGTTTTAGAGAAAGTGTTATAGAGAGTAAGGACTGGCATCCACATGGATACACCTGTAAAACATGAGTAAAGTAGAATATTTAAATCAGTTCCCAGCTTAAAATTCTTCAGTGGTTCTACAATACTATAGTAGAAGGTCCAAACTGATGAACCTACTTTACAAAATGGCACCTGCCTATTTTTCCTCCTACATTTTCTTGCAAACCCTGTCTTTCAGGACATGCTCTGACTGTGTTGAACAAGTTTAGAACACTTTGTATGCTATGCTATTTCTTTTAAAGCTTTTTGAGGCAAATAACTGTGGACTCATAGAAGTTACAAAAATAGTACAGAGAGGTCCCATGTACCTATCACCCCATCTCCCTGAATGGTGACATTATTGAAACTGTATAACTATAGTGCATTATTGAAGCCAGGAAATTGGCCATGCTGTTTATTTCAGTACATTTGCCCAAGATGTTCCTTCTGTTTGTAATAATATCCTTTACTTAGCTCAGATGCCACCTTCTCTATCCCTTTAATTCTGTTCCCATGGCACTCTGAATATATTCATATAAAAATGCATTGTGTTATAATAATCTATGCCTTCTCCTATGTGGACTGTGAGCCCCTTAATGGCAGAATCTATGTCTGATTCACCTTTTATCCTTACTGCCTAACCCAGAGATTGGCAGATTATAGATAATAAATACTTGATGTAGGGAAAAAAAACTAAAAAAATAAGTGTTGCAAGATAAGTAAGGTAGCTGTAGTAGAGAGTTAAAGAAAGGGAACATTTAAGAGGTAAAATTTATAATACTTGATGGTGGATTTTATGAGGTAAGGGCTGAAAGAGGAGAGATGAGGGTGGGATTCTGAACTATATTAGGTATAGTGGGTATGGTTATTTGCCTCCCAGCATCCACTCCAACCTTTCTGGCCTCTCTGGACTACATAGGCCTATACTCTTGACTCCAGTAGTAGAGCACTTGACAAAGGTCTAGATAATCAAATACTTTCCAGAGAATATTGATCATTGTAGAGGTGATTATCTGACTTAAGCCACCTCAAGCAGTGTTTCATCCACAGAACCTACAAAAAACAAAAAGGCTCTTGATCTTTTCTTCTGAATTAAAAATGAGAAGTTATAAATGCTGCCATAGCTCTCCTATTTCCCCAAGGGATGAATCTAGATCTTCCAGAAGACATCAAATGGCAGAATCGTGAGAAAGCAAGTCCATATGCTATTTTGTGTAATTCTTGAATCCAGCCATGCCTAAAGAAAAAACTCTTTATATTGGATCACAAAAGGAGATGGCACCTTGAAAGAATAAATTATTTCTTAATAGAGCTACTTTTACTTGGTACTTCTTCAAAGAAAGAGCCCTAACTGACATCCAAAAGTTCTACTTAAGAGTATTAGAATTGGGCGCCTGGGTGGCTCAGTTGGTTAAGCGACTGCCTTCGGCTCAGGTCATGATCTTGGAGACCTGGACTCAAGCCCCACATCGGGCTCCCTGCTCAGCGGGAAGCCTGCTTCTCCCTCTCTCATACCCCTTGCTTGTGTTCCCTCTCTCACTGTGTCTCTCTCTGTCAAATAAATAAATAAAATCTTAAAAAAAAAAAAGAGTATTAGAATCGTGGACTTTGTTTCCTAATTCAGAGTTGTTCTTTCAACCAGATTTCTACTTTAAGTTGGGATATGGGCTTCTCTTTTTGAAAAATAAAACTAGGTGAAAATTCTCAGTTCAGATGATTCCTTTGGTAGTTCAACTTTTCAGGAAGCCTTATACACTATATTACTTAAAACATGTTAGGGGTGCGTGGGTGGCTCAGTTGGTTAAGCGACTGCCTTCAGCTCAGGTCATGATCCTGGAGACCCGGGATCGAGCCCCACATTGGGCTCCCTGCTCTGCGGGAAGCCTGCTTCTCCCTCTCTCATTACCCCTGCTTATGTTCCCTCTCTCACTGTGTTTCATTCTGTCAAATAAATAAAATCTTTAAAAAAACAAAAAACAAAAAACACATGCATTTTCAGGCACCTGGATGGCTCAGTGGGTTAAAGCTTCTGCCTTCAGCTCAGGACCCTGGGATCGAGGCCCACATCGGGCTCTCTGCTCAGTGGGGAGGCTGCTTCCTCCTCTCTCTCTGCCTGCCTCTCTGCCTACTTGTTATCTCTCTCTCTCTGTCAAATAAATAAATAATTAAAAAAATTAGTTTACAAAACATGCATTTTCATATTCAGACAGGCTGAGTTTCTAATCTTGGATTTTTCACTCACTTACCTGCATGACTTGGCATGTTCCTCACTTATTGAAGCTCTGTTTTATCATCTGATAAATGAGAATAAAAATAATTCATTGCCATGAAAATTAAGATAATACTTATAAAACATGGCTTCAGATATTTAGTAAGTTCTACATAACTGATGAAGAAGTAGAACAAGGAGCAGAAAAAGCATCAGAAAAAGCAGCAAAAACAGAAGCAGCAGGAGAAGGAAGGAGAGAAGGTAGAAGGGGAGGAAGAAAAGAAGATGGAGAAGAAAAAGGAAAAAGAGGAGAAAGATAAGAAGAAAGGAAGGTGAATAAATAGGGTTTTGTACTTGCCATTAAATGGACCATAATTTTGATGATGGATAAAGAATATATAACATCAAACATGAATTATATTGTCCCCACCAGTGGCCTGTCTTCTACTTCTATAAAACTCCCAGGATATTGTCAGTACCACTGGCAAAACAGAACATTGTATGATGGTAGTAGGTAAATTATTCTCCTGTCTTTACAATAGAAATCTCAATTCTGTACAAGTCTCACCCAAAGTTTTGACTCTTTGTTTTATCAAGACTTTTACTTTTTTATTTTTCTTTACTTTTTTAAATTTTATTTTGCTTAAATTCAATTAACATATAGTGTATTAGTTTCAGAATTAGAGTTCAGTGATACAACAGTTGTATATAAAACCCCATGCTCATTATTTCACCTACCCTTCTTAATGCCCATCACCCAGTTAACCTATCCCCCCACCCACTTTCTGTCTAGCAACCCTCAGTTTGTTTCCTAGAGTTAAGAGTCTTGTATGGTTTTTCTCCCTCTCTGATTTTGCCATATTTTATTTTTCTCCCCTTTCCCTTATAATCCTCTATTTTGTTTCTTAAATTCCACATATGAGTGAGATCATATAATTGTCTTTCTCTGGTTGACTTATTTCACTTAGCATAATATCTGTAATTCCATTCACATCTTTGCAAATGATAAAATTTCATTTTTTCATTTGCTTAGTAATATATATATATACACACACCATTTTGTATCTATATATATATTATATTCTATTTATATATATAATCTATTTATCCATTCATCTGTTAATGGACATTTGGGCTGTTTCCATAGTTTGGCTATTGTGGACATTGCTGCTATAAATATTGGGGTGCAGGTGTCCCTTCAGATCACTATGCTTGCATCCTTTAGGTGAATACCAGTAGTAGAATTACTGGCTCATAGGGCCTCTATTTTTAACTTTTGAGGAACTCCCATACCATTTTTCAGAGTGGCTATACAACCTTGCATTCCCACGAGCAGTGTAAGAAGGCTCCCCTTTCTCCACATCCTCACCAACATCTGTTGTTTCCTTATTTGTTAATGTTAGCCACTCTGACTTGTGGGAGGTGGTATCTTATTGTGGTTTGGATTTGTATTCCCCTGATGCCAAGTGATCTTGAGCATTTTCTTCACATGTCTGTTGGCTGTCTCTATGTCTTCTTTAGAGAAATGTCTGTTCATGTCTTCTGCCCATTTTCTGACTGGATTATTTGTTTTTTGGATGTTGAGTTTAATAAGTTCCTTATAAATATTGGATATTAGCCTTTCATCTGACAAGACATTTGCAAATATCTTCTCCTATTCTGTTGGTTATCTTTTGGTCTGTCAACTGTTTCCTTTGCTGTGCAAAGCTTTTTATCTTGGTGATGTCCCAATAGTTTATTTTTGCCTTTGTTTCCCTTGCCTTTGGAGACCTGTCTAGCAAGAAGTTGCTGCAGCCAAGGTCACAGAGGTTGCCGCCTTTGTTCTCCTCTAGGATTTTTGATGGATTTTTGCCTCATATTTAGGTCTGTCATCCATTTTATCTTTGTGTATGGTGTAAGAAAATGGTCCAGTTTCATTTTTTGGCATGTGGCTGTCCAATTTTCCCAACATCATTTGTTGAAGAAACTTTTTTCATTAGATATTCTTTCCTAGCTTCTCAAAGACTAGTTGACCATAGAGTTACAGGTCTGTTTCTGGGCTCTCTATTCTGTTCCATTGCTCTATGTGTTTATTTTTGTGTCAGAATCATACTGACTTGATGATTACAGCTTTGTAATAGATCTTGAAGTCCAGAATTGTGATTCCACCAGCTTTGGTTTGCTCTCAATGTTCCTCTGACTATTTGGGGTCTTCTCTGGTTCTATACAAATTTTAGGATTATTTCTTCCAGCTCTTAAAACTGTTGATGATATGTTGATAAAGATTCCATTGAGGGCACATGGATGGCTCAGTCCTTGGGCATCTGGCTTTGGCTCAGGTCATAATCCCAGAATTCTGAGATCTAGCCCCACATTGGGTCCTTGCTCAGTGGGAAGCCTGATTCTTCTCCTTCTCTGACTCCTCTTGCTTGTGTTCCGTCTCAGGCTGTGTTTCTCTCTGTCAAATAAAGAAATAAAACACTTTAAAAAAAAAGATTGCATTGAATGTGTAGGTTGCTCTATGTAACATAGACATTTTTTTTAAATATTTGTTCTTCCAAGCCACGAACATGGAATGTTTCTCCATTTCTTTGTGTCTTCTCAATTTCTTTCATAAGTATTCTATAGTTTTCAGCCTACATATCCTTTACATATTTGGTTAGGTTTATTCCTAATTATCTTATGGTTTTTGACACAATTGTAAATGGGATCCTACCTTCAGAAATCAGACTTTTACATTTTTAAAAGGAAATTTTTCTGTATATTTAAAAAGTTATAGATTTTTGTATCTTCTGTACACAGGATGATGGTTTGACTTCCTAGAATAGTTACCAAGAGCACAGATTGATTGATTGTTAAAAAAAAAATGATTAAGATGAGGAGAATGGGAAGAGGGCAGAAGGCCAGGTGACCTCATTTCGGGGAGTCCCCTGAAGTGAGCTCAATTCCTGCAAAAACACTACAGGAACACTGTGAGCACCCATGAAATCAGCCTGAAATGTGATATTTCACACTTCTGGATCACCGTGGGGGACAAGGAGCATTGACAAAGAGGTAGAGTGGGGTGAGAGTGATCGGAGGGATATCCAAAGACAAGGGGCATAGGGGAGGAAGCCCGCAAAGACAACCCACTGGAAGGCAATATCCCAGCACAAAAGTGCTCTGTGTTTGGGGAACCACAGCAGATTATGGTTTGATTCAAAGCAAACAGAAATGGAGTGCCTGAGGGGCAGCCGGGGATATGGGGATGGCAGAGAGAAAGTGCAACCAGTGCCGGGAACCGGCAGAACCAGCAGAGCGGAGTCTATTTTTCCACCGCTTTTTTCCCTTTTTTTTTTTTTTTTTTTCCTCCCCTGCTTTTCTCTGCCACTTCTCTCCACCCCGTGGGCCAGGCACGGACCCCCCCAGAGAAGGCAATTTTGCAGACTTGCGTGAGACATGCAGGGCCCTGGGACCTCAGTCCCTTCTGGGTGGGGTCACATAGACTCCCTGGGCACAGACAAGGTTGCACGACCCAAAATCAGTTGCAGTTTTCGTGGTGTGGGAGCAAAACGACAAGTGAGGGCTTTGGACAGGAATCAAATTAGGGTCTGTGCCAGCCCGGCTGTGACAGGTGGCCAAGGGAGAGGATACAGGGAGAGACTGTGCCCCCCCCCCCCCATCGTCCAGAGGGTTGCTAATTAGGGGCTCTCTCTGGGAAGGAGGTCTGGGCGCAGACATCTGGCTCCGCACTGACTTCCTCAGCAGCTACAAAAGGCCTTAAAAGAACAACCAGCGCCCCCAGAACTGACCCTGACAACCTGTTACCATAGACTCCAGTCTCTAGGAGGGGGGAAGAGAGATGCAGCCCAGGTAGAAGGGACTGAAAACAGCATGGCAGGCCCTGCCCACAGAAGGCAAGCCAGAAGCAAAAGAGGACAACACCCAAACTATAAAATCCCAACATTGGGGGGGAAAGGCATATTATTAAATTCCTGGTACTGCCCCAAAAGCTGTATGCCCTATTGATACAGTTTTTCACCTTATTTGCTTTTTAACTTTTTTCAATTTTTACTTTTAAAGTTTCCACTTTAAACTTAAAAATTCATTCTCACGATTTTTGTTCTTTTAATTTTTAACCCACTTTTTATCATAACGTGATACTTAATACAACACTCCATAACAGTCTTTTACCTTGAAATTTTTTCAAACACATACCTGTGTTTTCTGTTGTTGTTGTTGCCTCTTATATGCTTGTTTGTTTTATCTGTTTTTTTCCTTTCTTCTCTCTTCTTTATTTTTTCTTTTAAATATACATATAGTTATAAGCTTCAAGGTAATCCTACATCCCTATTCAATACTACCCCTATATACAACCAGTTCTAATCTCCCTATATCTTTAGAAAGTGGGCTCCTCCAACAATAATAACAAGACAAACTCAGGAGGATCTGAAATACTTTCCTTGCCCACAAGGAGTGTCTGCCCTCACCTTCCCGCCCTAGTCTGTCAGTGTTTCTGTGTAATTGTCCTTGCCTTTGTATTATATAAATACAGGTCTTCAGGGTCATTCAGGTTGGGGTTAGCTTTTTGATCTCTTCATTTACTCTTGATGGCCTTTTTCTTTACCCTGTAGTAGATTTGTACCATATAAATCCTACCACTGGTCCCCACTCTGGCAGGGGTTTCTTTTCTTGCTTCCTTTCTCCCTTTCTCTTTTTTATTTCTTCTTCCATTTCAGTGCTGAATTCTGATTGCTTCAAAACCTTCCAGCAACCAATTCACCTGGATAGTGGCTGATATATTTAGCTATACACTCCCTCAACCACTCCTTGCCACAATGACTTGGAGGAGGAACAACCAACAGAAGAACCCTGAGACTGCAATCCTGGTCACAGAATTACTGGAAATGAACATAAACAATATGACAGAAATGGAATTCAGGACAGCAATCGTCCAAGCAATGGCAAATTTGGAAAAGAACATTAGTCTCAAAATGGAAGCCATAATAACAGAAGTGAAAGCAGAGGTTAGAAAGGCTATTAATGAGATTCAATCTAATTTAAATATGCTAACAGCTAGAGTAAGTGAAGCTAAAGATCATATCAGTGATATAGAAGACAGATGGATTAAGAAGGAGGAGCAAGAGAAGTCTTGGAGCAAACACCTAAAATCCCATGAAAACAGAATAAGGGAAATAAATGATGCTATGAAATGCTTCAATATCAGAATTATTGGAATCCCCAAAGGAGTTGAGAGAGAGAGAGAGAGAAGCCTAGAAGATATAGTTGAACAAATCATGGATAAAAATTTCCTTAATCTGGGGAATGAAACTAATGTTCATGTCCTAGAGGCAGAGAGGACACCCCCCAAGATCAACGAGGCCAGAAAAACCTCCAGGTACATAACTGTGAAATTCGTGAAACATAAAATCAAAGAATGTGTCTTAAGGGCAGCTAGGGGGAAGTGATCATTAACCTATAGAGGGAGGATCATCAGAATAATGTCAGACCTTTCCACAGAAACCTGGCAAGCCATAAAGGGCTGACAAGACATATTCAGGAAATTACATGACAAAAATATGCAACCAAGGATAATGTACCCAGCAAGGTTGACTTTCAGAATGGAAGGAGAAATAAGGAGCTTCCAGGACTGCCAAGGTCTAAAAGATTATGCAACCACCAAGCCAGCACTACAAGAAATACTAAGAGGGGTTATATAAAAGAGAAATGAACACAAGAGTGACACAGAACAGAAGTTTACAGAGGTAATCTATAGAAACATGAACTTCACAGGCAACATGATGTCAATAAAAACATATCTATCAATAATCACTCTCAATGTGAATGGCCTAAATGCTCCAATAAAAAAGCACAGATTTGCAGGCTGGATAAAACGAGAGG